>JACGWL010000897.1:0-37500 GCA_034509725.1 Sesamum angolense
ATAGATCAGATCTGCAGCGCTTACTGATTCAATCACAGCAGAAAAGATCACAGCGGCAATGCCCCCAACTGCGGTTTAGTGAACACTTACCGAATCCCGATGCACCGGCTATTCCCCATCATGTGCAGCTCCTAGGATCAGAGCCTTTATTGCATCAACAGCTTATTCAATTGCGAGTCCTCCCGCTTACGGATGAAGTTCCCTTTCAAAGAGCTTGCATTCTCTTCTGTGTTTTCCGGCCTAGGCCCCAGTCTCAGGGAAAGAGGAAGTGCTTCTGCTCCCATGTTTGTTTTACCTTCTAACATTAAGGAATTAGTCCAATCGCAATGATTGTAGCTATGGTTGTCTTTTGTTCCTGCTTAATGTTGTTATAGGTGAACTTCTTGCTATGAGAGGGTAGAGCTGTCTTAATGAATAGAGGTTAGTTCTTCTCTTTCCTGTCTCACCCATGAAGCTCCTCCCTACTCCCTGCGTTCCGTACTGTGCTGCTAGATCTTTGTTTGCTGAAGTAAGAAGGGTGACTCCGGGTCAATGGATCCTAAAGAAAGAGTTCTCCGTCCAGCCATCTTTAAAGAGAATCTCCCTGCTAGCTTATAGCTCATCCTTTTCCTTTCTCTTATTCCTCCTGGAAGTCGAATAAGAAGTAATGAGGAGCCCGTACCTTCCAGCTTCTATAGCTAGACTGTACTTCCTTGAGTTCGTGACAAGGATGTCCGTCCTACTACCTATTAGGGAGTGGTCGTCTGGGTAGTTATTTTGTGGTTATCTCTCCCTTCTGTTCCGAGTGCCTGATTCTCTTATTTATCAACGGCAATCCCCGAAGGGGGTGTATTTAAATCCCGTATCTAAGAAGGAAGAAGGAGCCTAGGTTCAGGAAGTCCTGGTTGAGCACGAACGTATCTCCCCGGGTGTGGGTGAATTGTTCTTTCTGCTTAGCCCTGTGAGAGTAATTCAAAGGAGAAAAAGTAAGACAATGAAATGAGGCCTGGAGCCAAAGGAAACATCGGAAAAACTACCTTCTGTTATGAAAGGAAGATCCCGCCCAATACATCAACTTGGAGATTGGACCTGATACAACAACCGAAATGGTTTGAGACATCATCAGACAGCAACACCCGATAAAGCCTCGAAACAAGGCCCTTGAGCAACGAAATGAAGCCGAATGCGCTATCTCTATTTAGTTTACCTCTGATAGAAAGATCTTCTTATAAAAGAAGAAGGAAGTCCAAGCTTTCCGAGGAAGGAACAAAACGATCAGTTCCAAGACGAAGAACAACCACACCCGCTAGCCGCGGAGGACATTATCTAGCTTGCTTACGAACCGAGCCGATACGATACTGATTGGCTCATTCAAAAGGATTATCCCCCGCTCCAACGATTGAGACTTCCTCAACCGAAAGTGAAGGTCCGAAACCACCGATAGAAAGTACTTCTTACTTCTCAAACGTGGCGCGTGCGCCATTGGCAAGGTCACTCACTCTACTATAAGAAGAAGTGGTATCACCTCTCTTTAGAACTATAACTACCGAAGCGAACCGAACTACTTTACTTGGAGCGAAAACAAAGAATGAACTTGCCTAGCCTTTACTAACAACCATAACGCAACAACAGCTATATCTTATTATATAAGAAGAAGTCAACGCAGTCTTAAACTCAAAGCTTCTTACTTCCGCTAGGAACCCGAAAAAATGCTAAATCTCTTACTTAGATAAAGTACCTGCAGATTCCTGCCCAAAATCAACTGCTATTGAATCTAAGCCAATTGAATCAGATCATCCGGGATCTTTCTGGTATGTTGGGTGTCATCCTATCCAGTACTGGATGCAGTAGAAGGTGCTCTCGGGCGAATTCCCTTTTTGAAAGGCTCAAAAGTACACTGAGTTAGGCGAGAATTGTCTCAAGATTGACAGATTTACTTAGGGGAATTAGGAGTTGTTTGGAGGTGGGTACCATGGAAGAGGTAGGTTCCCTGAAAGAGGGACTCGGATAGGAATAGAGACTAGAAGCTGACAGCAAGCTCTTAGTCTTGGCTTCTTCTTCCTTTATGGAGACAGGGCAAGAGCCCATACTTGGAGCACGAATTCATACGTAAGATGCCCAGTTGGATCACTAATTCGTAGATGGACAACCTCTAGAAAGGGCCTTTTTCCCACTTCTTTTAGATAGAAAGATTCCTAATCGAATTTCGTCGCTCTTGGGCTCTCGCTTTCAGTACAAATTAACCATGGAATTGGATCCTCGGAGAATAGAGCTTATGAGTATCTTTTCCTGGTCTCACTAGTATGAGCCAAAGCCTTTGGATGAATCTCTTTCTAAAGCTGAATTAGGCTCATCCGACGAAAGATTTTGAATCCATTGACACAGGTCGATTCTTCTTTATTTATACAACCGAGCTCCTTGTAGGTCTTCCAACTCGAGCAATCAGAAGCAAACGCATCCCCGCTACGGGCATTCTTTTGAAGCTTAAAAACGAAGTCTTTTTTTCGGCCCGGAATTACCCTTCTGGGCGGAGCTGGATGGGCCCGAGCCCTGGGATAAGTCGTTCTTGTAAAGTCAATTGTTGAGTATTCTTTCCCGCAGCAAGAGAAATCCTTTTTCTTTCCCAGATGTCCAGTACGAGTTACTCCAGCCGGTTATTCATACTAGTAATGGTGCCCGACCCTTGCAGGTACACATACATCTCTGTCTGAACGAGCAATTTCGATGCTTCTTCTGGCCCCTTTCTCCCTTCAGCTCTTCCCTTCGCGAAAGGAAATAACTAGCGCAAGCCGCGATCTGATACTTGACAGAAGAGTAGTGTTAAGTCCCTTCATCACTGTCCTGTGACGGAATCAGTGAAAGGAATTCACTCAGGATGGAACAAGCATAAGGATGAGCGCGCTAGCGCGAAAGCCGTTGCGCGTTAGGCTCCGCGCATCCGTTTTCTTGCTGGATAGGAGCGAAATCACCATCACTTGGAATTTACTGAATAGGTATAGAGTTGGGACTTCCTTCTGTAACTCTCGAGGTGGCACAAGGCAACGGAGTTGGCAAGCTTGGGTGCTTTTTTTCTTTTCGCTTGTGGCATGATATGTAGTACAGTCGGCTTCACACAAAGCCAATCGAAGTGAAACTCCCCTTTCCTTCGAAAGGTAGGAGCTAAAATCCGGCTCGGTTGGGGTAGACCCAGGAGAAGAGCTGTGCACAAAGGTTTGAACCATGGGCAGGGACGGCGAACAACAACAGGAGAGTACTCGGTGTAGATCTTTCCTTGATCCTAATATCCTAATAAAAGGCTCAGTGGCTCAATTAGGCTTGGGAGCAGGGCTGTGCGCAAAGGCACAGGGCTATATTTGGGCTATTGAACAGGCTCGCGCTTCGGTTAGGCTTGGCTCTCAGCTCCTTCGATTAGGCTCGGGAAGGAGGGGCTCAAGTCTTAGGTGCTTGATCTTGCAGGCGTAGTTGGTTTGTCTTTCTTTCTTTGGTCGATTTCTCTTCTTCGTTCCATCCCCGTTTAGTACTTAAACTAAGGGGGGCGTGCTTGGTTGCCCTAAGTGGGAATCCTCCCTTGACACTCATAGGTCGAGTTCGGCTCTATTGACGGATTATTTTACTGGGGAAAAGACTACAATGCCACAAGCCATGTACAGGAGAGAAAAGAATGTCCATCTCACTACCAGTGCCGTCAAGATCGGGTACAAGCACCTCTGGAACAGCAAGTTCAACTTCTGGATGCTTAAACAACCACACCTTTTCCTGATCTACGACCACCCTCCATTCATCTGCGGTTAGCGAGAACACGGAAAAAAGACTCGTTATAGGTTTTTTCGGCCTATTTGTTATTCGGGCAGGTGTCCTCTATTTCGCCAGGAAATTAGTCTTCGGTACGGTATGGAATCAATATGCCGCTTATCACCATCTGAACTAATAAAAAGGCAGAATGCGCTCTTGCTGCAAGAATGGCTTGTTAGCAAGAAAATGCCTTCTTAGGAAGTGAATCAGAATACGCCTGGAAAGCTACCTCTTGTTGTTCTCGAAAGATGGAGAGAGGGTGGTCGTAGATCAGCTAAGGAAAGGAACTGAACTAATAGACGAGGAGGAATAGAATATGGACAAATTGCCGACATTCAAGCATACTATAGATGTTCCGGAACTGCTAAAGGAAGTGATAGTAGAAAGGATAACTAAGCGAAAGGCCTTCTTAGAAAGGCGGAGTGATCGTATCTGCAGTTCTTGTTGACGACTCCGATCCTATAGAAGAAGCTGGTATTGGACCGCTTCGCCCCTTGGCTTGGCTATAAGCCAAAACTCTGGGAACCGTAGGACTTAGCTTAGGGCAGCGAGTGAGCCTTGGTCAACATGAATATAGTAGGGCAGAACCATGGGCGATTGCCGCTGTTAGAGTAACTGCTGTCTGTTGTCGGAAGGGCTACTAGAGAGGAAGACTCCTTTGGCTCTTATCGAAATGAATTTCAAAGGGCTCTTCCGGACGGGAGAAGGAGCAATAGACGGTTGGAATTGGTGTGCTAGCTGCTCTAGAAAAGGGGGAACTGACTTGTGAAGCTGTGAGGAAAGCCCTTGTTGGAGTTGGATATGGGTCACTCGCGTTATAAGAAGAAGGAAGGGATAGTTATAGGACCTGGAACTGCGACTGGTAATTGGATTTTCTTTCCTAGGGGGCAGAGCGGTAGTTGAAGGAATGTTGCTTTGGCTTGATTGCTTTCAGTCTAGCCTAGCTAGGCTGGGGAGTCTATTAGTCCGAGTTAGGCCGAGAAGTAATAGTTTTAATTGAAGTCAGGGCGGAATGGAGAAATTTTCTTCCCCACGTAGCGAGAAGAAGCAAGGGAAGGAGAAGGTGAATGAATCCGGTCTTGGGAGTAAAGGCGTAAAGGCTCAACTAGAGATCTTCTTTCGGTTCTTCCTTTTTCTAACCTGAGAGACCCGCTACTAAGTTTTTTCCATTCGCTACTTTGCTGAAATTGGTGGAAATGGATTCTATCTATTTAGCGTGGTTCTTCTCTAAAGGAACCCTCGGGCGAAAAAAGGAATTATTCTTCTTCTATCTTTCTTTGTCCCCTCGGTTCCTGGGTGAGTAGAAAGGGGTCGATTAAAGGCCATTTATCTACGAGTCTATCGGAGAGCCAGTCGGTACGTCGTTACGGATTCATAGCGAAGCCCTTTCTCATTTCAGCCATTGGTGATTGCCCATCTACATCAATAAGAATGAGGCATGACTTCTTTTCCAGTAGCTATGCCTGAACTGAACCTCGTACAAGACTTTCTTTCCGGCCTTACGCTTCCCAGTCTCGGGAAAAGAATAAGAATAGCTCTTTCGGTCAAAGTCGATAAGGATCAAAGTCCAATAGCTAGGGTGGGATTGTCCTCTGTTCTCAACTCGGGAAGGAAATAAGCATGGATTCACCTATTCCAGAAAAAAAAAGGAATATGCACTTATTCGCTTTTAGGTTTAGCTTTCGAGAAAGGCAGGCAATGAATATTGTTGCTCATTCCCGGAAGAAAAAGAAGAGGATCGATGTAATTGATAGAGTATAGCTTCCAGCTCGGCTAAGCAAGGACTCCATCCTAAGTAAAGCAGTCTGAAAGAAAGATGCCACTTTCACTATTTAGAATATGCATTTTCCTGGTACACCAAGCCTAAGCAGCTCAGCCGTTGAAGCGACTCTAAGCCAAAGAGACGTGGCGCTACCCCTACTGTCAGGGAGGGGGTCTTTGTCCTCGAGGGAAGGAAGCGTAAGCCAAGCCAGCTTAACTAATGACTGGTCATTGTTACCGAGTTCGTTCCAACGACTACGACCGAGCCCTTTTTTTTTTCATTCTTCAAGCGACAGAACCCAAAGGTCAAGCCTTTTACTAATATGTTCACCCCTGAATGAGATAGGAGCGTATGGCCCGGCTTTGAATGAGAAGGGGGTGGACCCGGAAGCAAGGAGAGTCTGTTGATCTTGAGCTTTTTTAGTTTAGATGAATCCGGAATGAGATTCTTTCACCAAGCCAAGTGGGATTCAAGTAAACAAGAAGGTAAGCTTCTCTATCCTAGCTTCTTCCATCGCTTTTTCGGACAGCAACTTTCTAGCTTCCTCCGCTCCACTAAGAGTATCGGTTACTCGAGAAAGACTGAATCTTATTCAAGTGAAGAAGACCGGGAACCCCTCTACGCGAATGTCTAGTCCTTCTTCCTCCCCTTTTCGATTTCAATACTGGATTACGAAGTCCACCTTTAGAAAAGAAAAGGCATTTTCTGACCTGACATCTCGTGAGTGATTAGCGGAGCATTGAGTTCCTTTTTTGAATCTGTAATGGTTTAAAGAACTTCTTCAACCCCCAAGGGGAGAGTTCGTTGCTTAGAATGAAACTTCGTCAACAGCAACTTTCACTTGTTAGGAGTAGGGGCTGAAAAGAGCTCTTTGTATAGGTTGGGTTTTCTGGGCTTTGATGTTTACCTTATTATTATGAAAAGGGGAAGGTTTGATAAAGGATCGATGTAATTGAGCTCGACTGTAGGGAACAAGCATAAGGATGAGCGCGCTAGCGCGAAAGCCGTTGCGCGTTAGGCTCCGCGCATCCGTTTTCTTGCTTCCGAGGAGCGAAGGAGTTTTCTTGCTAGATGGATTTATTCCCTATACGGAGGCTTTCACGGCTTATGCATCGGCAACTACTACTCCAAGCCTCTGGAAGTCTTCCTACCAACTCAATGAAGCTGGAGGTAACATAACAGAACTTGCAATGGCTGTAACGGACCAGTAAAAAACAATGTCCCTATCGAACCAGTCATTTCATACCTGGCCTGACTTGCGTAAAGCTAACTTGAAAACTCTCTTAACTGATCGAATTGCCCCTAGCTTGTTGGAACGGGATGTGAGGGCACTCCTACTATTTTGATTGGAAGGGCAAAAAAGAGACTGCCCCACGGGCTGGAATCGAGAGGAACTCATCTGCCATCGAAAGAAACAACTGCTTGAACTGCAACTCAATAGCTGTTGCTAGCTTAAAGTGACCCAAGAAAAGATAACAGAAACTATATGTCAAGGAGCTAGCCTGGAACAAAACTAGAAGTAAGGGCACCCCCAGGGGCTGGAAGAGAACTACCAATGGATTTAGCAAACTACGGTGAAATAGTCCTCCAAAGCAGCAGCCTACTTTAGGAGTCCCAAAAAGCATATAAAAAATGGCGGTCCTGTAACCAGGCTTGAAGAGTAACGGGCTTGTGCTTACTTTTATTGAATCACTGGCTCCGCAAGTAAACAATTGGCCAACACTGGATCTCAACCCGAAGGGGAAATAGAAGACTTTTTTATTGCTGGAGAATACTTAGAAACTACAGACTTGGGAAGTGTTCCTGCTCCCTGCTTGAAGAGCCGATGTTTAGGAAGAAGCGGACAGTAAATCTACTCATCAAAATTTCCAGCCCGGGGCATCAAGGTTGAAATTCTGGGGAACCTTCATATACAACTTTTGCATCTGATCAAGCCGGAGTGGAACCTTCTTTTCCGGAAAGCTTTGAAGATGTTAGACCTTTGGGAGACTTTCTTACTAGTAGCAGAGCTGAAAGAGTGACTTGACCCTTACAATTAGACTGAATGAGCTTTAAGGCAAAGGAAAGAATGCTTTATTATTTTATTGGTGAACTATATAATTGTCCCTTATGAAAGAAGGTTTGATGGTAGTGCTTGCAGGTTCGATACTAGAGGGAATTCATTTCGGTGTTCAGGCAGAAAGCTTCAAAAGACTCAAGGTTTCTACCCTACCCCAAGGCGTAAAGTAAATCAGTCTTTATGCCTTGTTCTACTATCTCTTTCCCTTCCTTCTTTGCTTCGACCTTCTAGCTCTTTTTGGCAAGGAGGAAGGATTATTCAAGTCAAGTTTTAAGTTTGATTTCTCCAGGCGAAGAAGAAGGATTATCAATCTCTGAGTCTGTGGAAGTTTTTCTTTCTTTTTATTTCGATGTCGGTCAAGGCTAGTTTCCCTCCTTAGTACGAGAGTTCCTATTATATTAGCTAATTCCCTACAGCTTAGGCAGTCGATACTAATATCAGTTTCTATTGAAGTAGGTCATAGAGTAAGCCCCTTTTAAGGTACTACTCCGGGAAAGGCGCAAAATGCCGAGGTACGTAGTCTTGCTGTCGAAAGTGGAAATGGAAGGTGTTAGGAAAGTGAGTAGTTATGGTTTACGTGCTTTCTATTTTTATTCTTGTTTAGTTTAGCCTGGTTTGGGCCCTACCTATTCACTCGTATCGACAACATTCGCTTGCCTGGAGAAATATAACAGCTTGAAAGGATTGCAAAGTAAAGCAACTCGATGAAGGGCACTCATACGGGAGCTCGCCATGCCCCAAAAAAAAGAACTCAAACCTCATGAAAGGAAACTCAATATGAAGCCCTTGCTCTAGCGCCTGCTCTGCTGTCTGACTTGCTTCTACGAAAATGGATTATCTTAGCACAGCAGCGCGAGAATAGCTTTTGCTATAGCCCTTTAGCTTTAGATAGTTAGTAATTTAGGAGAGCACTGATAAGAATAGCCCTGGCCTTTATTAAATCGTTGAAAGAGGTACTTTTTTTAGTTTTCCTGGCTTGTTTGAAACAGTCTCTATCCCTGCACTTTCAAACTCACCTGCTACCCATTGTAAAGTATTCGCTCAGCTTACAGAAGGACTCCAACTAGATGCGCTTACTTTTAATGAGATTAGGCCTGCGCTTTACTGATAGATTGCTCTTGCCTGATGGATTGATTGAAAACTAACTTCCTGCTTTTCAATTTAAATGGTGTCACTGGCGTAAAGCTAACTTGAAAAAAGATCTTAACTGATCTCATTCAAAGAGGCTTGTGTAAGAATTGTCCTTGCTTGAACTCAAAAAAAGGCGGTTAGATAGTCTTAAAAAAGCACTCCAACTCTATACGCTCCTGGACTGGTATTTCACTACTGCTTAGTTGATGCCACATCTGATTCCAAAAAGCAAAATAAAGGCTCGTTGGCCAAGCCGCTTCTACTAGCAGCTCTTTCCTCTCAGGTCTTAGAGGACTGAATAACATAACTTTGCGGCTGAGGCATTCTTCATTAAATCTTACATAAGAGATAGATAGAATCGCAAAGAGTATGGGTTTCAAAGCATTTAAGGCCGGGCGAGAATAAAGAGAGAGGAATGCTTACCCCGAAAAACATATATGAACTCGTCCAGCAACGGCTTACCCACTTTCTACTGACAGATACGTATGGCAATTAGGTAAACTCTTTTTAGGCTACACAATAAACCATATTATTTTAAAGCCAGGTGTGTATTTGCGTAGCGAGTCAAGATAAGTAATTACATTAAGGCACTTTAATAGCTATTCACTCACCAACAAGAGCGGCAAGAGTTCGAGCTTCTACGGGACTAGTACCGTACCGGTTACGAGAACAAGGGATATTCCAACTTGCTAACACTGGTTTTCAACCGCGGTTAGGATAGAAGACCAAGAGTTAATAATGCAGCCTTTCTCTTATAACGAAAACGATAGCACCAAACTCAACTGATTCAATGGTAGCAGTCGAGATACCTCTCCTGGGGAACCCTTCCCTTGCGTAGGAACCTCGAGGATTCTCCTCTTCTTGAATAGAAGGAGAAATACAGGGACCCCTACGCCTTCGGGGTTTTTTAGGGGGGTATTCCCTTTCCATGATTCTCCCTCTATGTGAGATATCCGATGGGACTTTTCACATGGACTTGGAAGGAAGGAAGACATCAAACCCCTTTGTGTTGTCCTCGCCTTTCCGTTCATTCAAGGACATGGACCACGTAAAGCCAAAGGAGAGAGCCCCAAGGCCGAACGACACATAGGGGTCTCAAGGCTTCAAGGAAGCCGGTAGATGAACTCTAGGAGCAGACTTCCAAGCCAACAAAAAGAACTAAATATCAGAATATAATAAAAAAAAAAGGGTTAATCCAACTACTTTGGTCAACACTTACTTTGCTATCTCGCCCACCATCGTGGAAGTAATCACTAGATTTCGAAGTCTTGAGACCATCACCTATCACCTGAACTTCTCTTTGCTTTGGAGCTTTTTCCAGCTGTTCGTGAGGAGCCGATATGAGAGAGAGCAGGTCCGTCTTTCCCTGCTAGCAGGGAAACTGGTGTAGTCAGTCTAGTTATGAGGAAGAAGCGGTTGATCCGTTTACGGGCTCTGTCGCTTTTGGACTTCAGTAGCTCGACCAAAAAGAGAAAACATAAATATCATTTCATTTACTATAATGAGATTCGCCTACCGTACCGATACGTAAGACTAGCACACCATGATAATGATACGAGACTAGAAGCCAGAAAGCTATAGAACTTCTGAGACGTAAAGATTAACGCTCACGAGTGAACAAAGGTTATATTATATAATCTAGTTTAGTTGAGAGCAAAATTGATCTTTTATATGAGCTAAAACTAAGGCGAAAACCAGGCTAATCTTCATTTTCAAATATCTCAATTGGGTACGACCCTAGTGTGAATCTCTCATCCCATCATAGTGGAAACCTTACCAACGAGCTGAGACTTAAACCTGTTCTATAGTGAAAGCCACTAACACAGATACGGGCTTTTATGGGCGAAATATAATTTAGCAACAGGGAATAAGGCACTAACGAGTCTCTAGAGCCGTCATTGAATCCCTTTGAACAACTACTTTTGTTCTACAGAGCTTAATATAGAAGGGAGTAGAATAGGCCTACTATTTCGTTTTTCCGAAAGATCATCCGAATATGAATACGGGCGATAGAATCAAGGTAGACGAAGACCTATATCATCAACAGTGGGTGCCCACATAAAGGCCAGGCCTTTTCTTACTAATAGAATGGCTTTGTGAAACCTCCTACCACCCGAATTCTGTTTCGACCAGATCTTTCGTCCCGTATAAGATTTTTTTCGGTAAGATCCCCAAGAACTCGGATATGATATAGATCTGCATCAAAGTAATGGATGGAATAGAATGTTTTCTATCCGCTATTGACCGCCTATCTCCCTTACCCTTACTGTCGAAATCAAAGGCTAGGCTAGAAAGCGTCATATCACGAGACAAAAGAAAAGAACCCTAGTGACCCATTGAATATTCGTATTTCTATTGTTCGATGTAAGTCACGAGAATAGCCATTATGCTACTGTTGAAGGAATTAGTCCCAGTTCATCAGTTTGAAGTATCTCACTAAGTTTGTTTTTCCTGCCCTGAAACTTCATTCCGCTCCTGGACGAATTGGTGAACAGTCAACAGTAAGAGTAGCTGCTATTGACTGAGGTTGAGTTCCTTCGACCGTATATGCTTCATAGAGTCTAGTTGGGGCGTTTCCAGATGGAATAGGGTGCCAATCAACAAGTGTTTCCCCCGAAACTTCTACTTCTATAGTGGAAGCCACCAATTGAGAAAGATGGATATGTGGCATCCGATTTCACTTATAGCTGTGGAAAAGAAGGCCAATAGAGAAGAAAGACTGTTGAAATGAGAGTTGCATTTAGTAGTGCCGGCGCCTCATCCAAATGAGACTTGGAAAGCGAGATAGGGCCTAACTGGGAGGCAGGAAGAAGACTACACGAGTGGTTCGGGAAGGAATCTCTTTGACTTTCTGGTGCCATAGCTTCGACTCCACCCCAGTAATAGTAATAGGAGGGAGCTGCTACTTCACCCTCTTTTCAGGGAGATCGGGATGAGGCAAAAGGGGCTTTTATTAAAGTCCTCTGGGTCGTACACTAAGTGAGTGAAAGAGTATCATTGGGAGAATTGGGAAGAGAGAAGGCCAGCCTCCCACTATGTGAAGAAGACCTTCTTTCTCTTTTTCTTTTCGCGGTTGACCGCTTTTGGTGGGGAAGCCCTTCAATGGTGCAAATGCAAATGACTGTACCAAGGAGTTATTCTAAATGACAGATCGGTGTGCTTTAAGTGTGCTCTCTATCGTCAAGCCAAGTAGTGAAAGCATGGAAAGGGCAATTGACTGATGGCAGCAATCTGGGTGAGTAGGACCGGGGCTAGTGACTCCTTGCTATGATCAACCTGTAATGGGGCTTTGCTGCTAAATACCTTTTTTTGGTTCTCGCTCTACCGTAATTAGCATAAGCTCCTACCAAGAAGAGTCCTTCAAATCATCTTTGATCGCTCATGATCCCGGATGGAATAAGCTCGCATTCTACCACGGATCATCTCTCGCTCACTCACCCAACCCGTTTCCAAGACCTATTTGCAATTCCCATATCCCGCCAAGAACGATTTTTATTGACTTTTACTTACCATCCTTACATCAAAAGAGCACTCGTTATTGGCAAAGTTTACTCTGTTCTAATCTCATCCCGTACCTTGCTCAAGCTGGAAATTTAGTAAACATTCTTTGATTTCACCAGTTAGCCACTGAGTCTCTGTTCTCTGTGGAACAGCCCTTTACGCTTGTGAGCTACTGGCATTCTACCCAGTCTCGCTTATGGCGCTAATTCTATCCCCTTCGGTCGAACCAGAGGTGGGAGAGAAGAGAATCTTATCATGCAGCATAGAAAGAAGAGGTGCAGCTGTCTGAGCGATAGGAAGCAAGCTACCTTCAGACCGAGGAGAGGGATCCCAAGGAAATCTTTCAAGAAGAAAGCACTAACTCATTGGATGTTGACATTGCTGGCTTGAGCGGACGCAACTGCCAAGCTGAGAAGGAATCCTATTTAGCCTGCCGATCCTAGAGGGACTTCTATCAAGGCTTAAAACTGGATAGCTTGTACTAGCCTAAAGGACTGCTAGATTGGAACTCCCGGAGAAAGGAAAGAAAACTCGACTGTATAGGATCAATGGTGAGTACCGAGAGCCAACTAGTCGTAAGAAAGTAAATCTCTTAGGGCCCTAAATGAAATGGAAGTCAATCCCAAGAAGCATGGACCAAATCTTACACCACCGAAAGCATTGTCTTTTCCCTTATTCTCTTTAAACCAACCCTTAAGCCCTTCTTTAAAGCCTAAACAGGACTTCTCCCTATTCTCTTTCGTAGGGAAAGAATAAGAGTAAAAACTGAGGCTAAATACCGCTCGGCAAAGACTATGACGGAAAGAAAGCTAATCGCTACAGGTGAGCATTTCCAGCCAGCTATGCAGCTGTTCTGGTGGAAGGTTTCTTCAGTATTGTAGTTCAGAATAGACCTTCTTAGATTATGTACCCAGGGGTGCTAATGAGAAATTGGAAGACCTACTACGGACTTGAATAGTCACTATATAGTTGTCTTGGCGGGGATTCATGCCATAGCGTATCGGTTCGTCTTGCCGGCCTTACGAACCTATTATTCTTTCCCACCGACACTTCTCTTCTGGCTTGATTTCAGGCTTCAAGCCGGGCCCATGCTATGTCAAGTCTAGTTAGGTCCTCTCACTAGCTAAACTCTCAAACCGATACGGAAAGATCGGATTCTTCATTCATGTCATCTATCCCTATCGGTGTCGTCGGGGTCTTGCTTGGAGCTTGTATCAATCCCTCCTGGTGGCGGGAAGTAAGATGAGGGGGAAGCTCACATCTGCGCTAAAGACTGAAGTTTGGGCCTTATCGATCGCCTTCTTGATTCTTGCATTGGTTTAGTCAATCCGACCGGCAGAATGCACTTGCTTTCTTGTAGTTTCTTAGTCTCCTTTGATTGATTCGTAAACCAATCGGAACAACAACTGAACAGAGGAAAGGACACGTCTATGAGGCTTCCTTTTCTTACTCTAGGTCTTTTTTCTTAGGTAAGGCTTAAGGGGCGTAGCGGCCTTTGCCCCCATTCAAGCCCCTGGGTACTCAAAGTCGTATCCCATGTTTTTTCATGATTCTCCGAAGGGCGAGCTTTATTTATTTAAGAGAGAATGTGAGTTCAGGTTTTGCCTTAGGTGCCACACCAACCCTCTTGATCTGACCTGATGGGTGTGTCAGACCCCTAATATGATTGGTTTTTCACCCTTTCCCCTACAATAAACACAGCTCCTTGAAAGCTCTCGACTCTGGGTCAAGGCAATTGAATCCTGAATCCCTTGCTCCATCTTGCCTTCTCCATCGGAGGTATAGGAGTGTCAAGGGTCATTACATTTACAACACACTTCTTCACCCCGATAACATCATTTATATGGATTACATATTTATTGGAACTGACTTAGCTTCCACTTTCTCAAGGTGAGCTTCGGCTTCGTTTTCTTCGTCTTAGTCCATCTGCTCGCCCGCCCTCTGCCTTCCTTTATTCTACTCTTAAAGATGCTATATGAAGCCACCTATACCTATATAGGGCTTCCTTCTCTTTCTGTCTGTCGGAAAGTAATCCTGTTCATTGAATCTCCCGCTTGGCTGCTTTCCAGAAGAGGAATGTTGTTAGAGAATGAATGAGAGGGGGAATTCACTCACCGGAATGCCCCTCAGAGAGCTAGTCCAGTAAAGTCAGGAGGCAGGGTTGTTTAGAAACCATATAGCGGGCGATAGGCAAGAAAAGCATTCATGTGATGAAAGATGGGTTATATCGAAGAATTATGTCCAAGGAAAGGACATTTGTCACTGACAATAAACTAAACTCTTTTCCTTCTGCTTTCGTGCCTAGCGATCCTGCTGTTCTTGCGGATGAACGAAGCGAAGGTACCTTTCTTATTACAGTACGCTCTTTCCACCGGTTACTACTTGCTTTGCAAAGGTATTAATCCCTTATCGCCCTGTACGTATCGGTTTACTACTTCCGAAGCTAGGCCTCTTTCCCCGGTCTTTCAGACTCTCTGAAGCGCACTACGGACTCTCTTCTTGACTAGTTCACCCGCCTTTCACCCCTTAATAATAGAATATATTATAGCTATCTTTCTCCGAGCTCCTATGAGGGATTGATCGTCATTCTTTCCCTATTCCCGTTCAACCGTAAGGACGTCAAGAGCGCTTTCCTAATCAACAGATGGGAGACTCTCTCTGGCTAGGCTCTCGAAGACGAGCTTGGATAATTACCAAACGGTACTCCTTAACGGAACACGGGAGTGCTGAAATGGAACAAGCAGCTTGCAAAAAACCTCTACTGCCTGTTCTGTTTACATGTGCAATTATGACTAGTGACTGAAAGGGTTGAAAAGTCTTACCTGATGGCTGAGACGACGCAGTTTTAGTTTAGCTTAGCAGGAATGGAATCGTCACTCACTCTCTCCGAATAGACGCCATTCTGATTTCCGCTTACGCGGGCAAGCAAGTTTCCATACAGAGAAGAAGGCAAGCCCGTAGTACTACAAAGAAAATAAATGCGTTTGATAAGCGCCCTGAACTAAAATTCGAATAGAACCAGTTCTAGTGAGCAACGAAACTGATTTCATCACGGTTCATAATCCGAATCCTTGCCGAGGAATAGATAGGAAAGGTGGAGCAGTTACTTGTCAGACTCTATACAAAGTCAAAGAAAGGCAGAACTAAAAAAATAGAAAAAAAGTTCTGGAAGAGGTCCAGATGGTGGGCTGTCCAAAGATAGGTGGGTACGAATCCTTAATAGAACCGATCTCATGATCACGTCCAGCCTTCTTCCGATCTCTTCCTCCAAGCGGAGGCCCCTTGTAGGGATTAGCGGCTTGACTAATCTTAGTAAAGGGGCATACTCGACCAAGAGAGAACGAGTTAAATACACTTTACAAACAAAGGTACGAGCTACATACGAGGAGAACGAACTACATATATGGAGTGAACCGAGGAGGTACGGACTATCTCTTCCATAAGAGGAGGAAGAGGCCATTATCACTATAGTTTAAAGGTCGGGCTCCTCTACGGCGGAATCTTTCACTGCAGCAGTCTCTCGTCCCGTGTTCACTGAATTCTTAGGGCTTTCAGTCTTCATGCCTGATTTGAGCGAATAGTTAGTCTACCCAGTCTCTTCGCTACGCCCCTCGCTTTTAGGAATGCTTTAGTAGGCCCAGTCCGTCTAAGCTAGAACTGCGGGTGGGATTGTCCTAATAAATAGGAAGGGGTACGGGGGGATCGTACAAGTCAAGTTTTCTATAGGCTTAACCCACCTTAAACAAGCTTTAATAGGTAATCAGCTTATCCAAAAGGGAATCTTCTGTGACGTAAGTCAGCCGTTTAGTACTAGATCGCTTCACACCTGTCGCCTCTTCGTAAGGCCGCATTCTCCGCTCCAAGTCTAAGGAGAAATTGGTCATGACGAACCCCATATAGAATAACTTCTCCTACTACGGACCAAGGCGCAAAAAAATCAAGAAGCGGGAGCATTTCTCTCCGTAAACGAAAAGGAAGCATATCAATTGTTCTCATTCCCCGGAAAAGTGGTCAAGCCCTTTCTACAAAAGCTAGGAGCGAGCCTTCAATCGAGTGAAGTAATTTCCGTTTGTGTGGCACGAGCGATGTCAAAGTCAATCTTGTATCGAGGATATGCGGATGCGGTTGTGGAAGCATCTCTGAGAACCTCAACTGCGAAGTCTAGTCTAGCTTTCTTTGTCGAATAGTTCGTTCCAGTTTAGGCTTTCCTCGCCCGGAAGTCCTATGAGCTGAGCTACGTGCCTTCTATCCGTCCCCGTCTTAGTCGAATACCTTTTCATTCCTTCCGCAAGTAAGAAATTCAATGAGACAAGTCCCTTCTTCGCTATGCGAGACTGGCAACAAACAAGGCTTGTTGCCTTTTAGTAGTCAGGAAATGAGACCTCGTCAACTACTTAGTCTTCTGGACAAAGAGAAAGCACAACAACCTTGATCTGCGGCTTTGAACCGATTGGAGGGAGTTCTAACGATCGTAGCGTAGGCCAAGCTGGGAACTCAATGAGACTTTCCAGCTAGGGATGGTGGGTTTAGCCCCTATCTCTCCTCCTTAAGAGCCCTTAACGCATTCCATAACTGAATGAGCTTCCCCGGAGTCAAAGTCCGTGGACTACAACGCTCAGTTTTGAGCCTCGACCGGCACAGCAGGTCACGTTTCCATGTGAAATAGGCACTCCGTCCGTCAAAAGAGTTTACTACTCCGCTGATCAATCCAACGCAATAATCCCGACTAGGCATCAGGCTCGATTCGGGATTACTAATCACTAACAGAATCGGAAAGAAACTGAGTTCCTTACTATTACTAAAAACAAAGAAAGTCGGGTAGAGCTTCTTGAAAGGAAATGGGATTCGTATTCTTAACCTAAGGATACCGAAAGAAAGACAACAAGACTTTCCGCCTGAAAAGAAGAAGCTTGCTCTTCCGACCCAACCGTTTTGCGTGCTATTCCTTCCGCCCTGGTTCAGGGCTAGTGCTTTATTTAAACTAGCCCGAGGCTTACGTAGTGAAAAAGGGCTTTAGCGGCTCTTCTCCTCAACCTGTTCGATTGGAGCTAGCTATAGAGCGCACTTTTTCTATGCTTTATTTACTTACTATAGAGGCGGGGTTCCCCCTCAACAACTTGACCCTACCTACCAAGAGACTTTTGTACTACTTACTCTCCAGCCGGTCCTGCTTCGGCCACTTCTTCGAACGATTATTCAAGAGTTGGAAGGCCTTCTCATAGCCTGTGAATCGGAAGCCCTAGACCATACCAACTCGCTTTGGACCACTTCTCCCACTAGACGGGACATCCTTGAAGCCAAAAAGGCTGTGAAAACACTTTTGAGATTGAAATCTCAGTTTAGGAAGGTACCTTAGCCTTCATGCCCTCGATCAAACTATCAACTGACCGACTGGATGGACTAACAGAAAAAGAGTAGCCTACGCTGGCTGGACCACTGGGCATACCTACATACGGACTGCAGACAGACAGATACGAATTCTGCCCTACGGCTATTACACATGACCTGAGGAAGGAAGAAAGGAAACTTGGTCCTTAAGTATTAGGCTGATCGGCTGATAGGATTGACTCGCGGACTGAATAGAAGTGCGATTGTAACTGCTTTACCGGCTCAAGTAATCATTCCAAGCCCTGGAAGTCTTCCTACCAGTCAACTCTTATTCTATTCCGGTAGTCCCTAAAGTGGTAAGGTATCATAAGAGAAGAGAGATGCCAAAGATGAAAGGAAGGAGAGGGCATCCAAGCCTATTCCATCTAGTCTGTAATCCGTAGCACGTAACCCCTATGCCGGTCCTGTAGAGCGAGTTCCTTTTGTTTGAGTCTGTGAAACTCCGTGAAGCAAGGACGCTTTTATCTTTTAGCGAGTGTTAAGTTCCTGGCCTTGTTGTGTCACGAAGGCTCGAAAACATTTGATTCTTGCTTTATTTCTTTCTTCCGCGGATTTTCTTTCTTGCTTGGCGAATTGCCTTTTTTAGTAATTTGTGTTGTAATCGAAAGGAAGAATTTTTCTTTGATACCCCTCAGGGGATGTCTTCGCTCGTTTAACCTTACTTCTATTTCCCTCTATCCCGCCAGCCAGCCTACAAAACTACCTTCATTACTGAAAGGGGTTTTTAGAACTTCATTTGAGGATGGTGGTGCATCCCTTGAGCGCTCCATCAAGCAGTTCTTTCCGGCTCCTGTAGAAGATGACATTTAGTGCTCGCCCGTCCACGGGCACCTCTTCGAGTTAATAACCAAATCCTCGTCTTAGAGCTAGAGCTATGGAGTGTGAAAGAGAAAGTATAGTTGGTTGTTGGAGTTCCTCTGAGCACACAAGACAGAGTGCCGTCCGGGGTTTCGGTTTCGTTAGCATCATGCGACAGAAAAGAAGGTAGTACTTCAGTCGCCTCCGATACCATAGGAAGCGGCCATAAAGTGTTGGAGGGGAGGCATGGGATCCCTTTTTTTTGGTGGGGGAGAGGAGAAGTGTTTGCTAGCGGCCCCAATCAATGCCCAGGAGCAGAAGCGCTTTCTAAGTGTTTTCTCACTTGGTCGATCTGGCAGTTCATTTCAGTTCGGTGGCTAAATAGTTAGCTATCAAGCTGGTGGGACTGGAACTCAACCTGCACATGTAGTAAGGTTGGGTCTCTTCCCCGGAAAAGTAGTTCCGCTTTTCCTGAAGTAAAACAATTAAACTAGTAGAGGAAGGAAGCGATGACAGGAATGTCGTAAAGGAAGACGAAGAACCTACTACTTATGCGCTTGCCCTTTATCTGCCCTACCCGCCCCCTTCTCTTCTAGGGATGAGGAAGGAAGAAGGTGATGTCCGGATAAGCTCCAACTGGAGAAATTGGAACTGGAAGAAGCTACCTTTGGCTCTCCTTCCCTTAATGCTGAAGAGCTTACCTGTCTTGATAGTCCAATCATCGAAGTTGAAGTGAAAAAGGCTTCAGCATGAAAGCCTACAAGGCCCCCGGGCCTGATGGCATACAGCCGATTTTCTACCAGAAATTTTTGGGTGTCATAGGAGACCTGCTGTGGTGGCTGTGGTTAAGAAAAACCTTCGAAGAGGGAAGAATTCCTGACAACATGAACAATATCCTTATCACCCTTATTCCTAAACAAGAGAAGCCTGCCACACTTGCCCAATGTAGGCCGATCCCTCTATGCAATGTCATATACAAGGTGATCGCTAAAGTTGCTGTGAGTAGATTGAGACCCCTGCTGGAGAAACTTCTCTCTCCAAACCAAAATAGCTTCATCCCAGGGGGGCACCACTTAGAATTGTGCAAGAGCTACTTCACACTATGAGGAGAATGAAAGGAAAAAAGGGGGGTATGGCTATCAAAGTCGATTTGGAAAAGGCCTATGACCGTGTCCGGTGTGACTTCCTTCACAGTGTTCTAGTGGAGCGTGGCTTCTAACAAGTGGGTTTCCCCCCTAATGAGCTGTGTGACTGCTTCTAGCCTCTCCGTCCTTTGGAATGGGGAGCGCACTGCTGCTTTTACTCTTGGGCGTGGCCTAAGTAAGGCAGGGGTTTCGGCTGGTTTTACCTACCTTTTTGTTTTATGTATGGAGAAATTGGCCCAGAATATCAGTTCTGTTGTGGACACCAAAGTCTGGAAGCGGCTTAAGCCTGCTAGATGGGGGCCCCCGATCCTCTTTCGTGTGCAACGGTTAAAAGTGGAAAACCGTTCCTAACTTGAGGGCTTGACGCTCAGGAAGGCTTGGACAAAGAAATTCCATCTTTTGATCGCTAAGAAAGTGATGATCGATTTGGATAGTAGGCCCATAGTCGGTTAAACTCAGCCTGAACTCAGCTTGCTCTTCTATCCGCCACCATCTCCTTACGAAAGGGCGGTCCTTTTCATCTCTAACTCGAATGTTCGAGCTAATGTAACGGCTGTTTCCGGTAGTTGGAGTTGCCTTGATGTCATAAAGGTGCCCAGTTCAGAAGGTGCGAAAGAATGGCTATTCTCTTGCACGTTAATGAATCGAGGAATTGCGTATGTAAGGTCTGCAGGTCTGTAAAGGAGAATCAAGATTAAACGGGTAGTATATCCCTAATAATAACAAGAGGGGGTGCTAAGCTAGGGTTCAAATCCAATAGCAACTAGAATAAAGGCGTAATTTTCACTTTCAACAGACTTTACAAAGGTGGAATTCTCTTTTGGATTATCCTAGTAAAAGAGCGAAAAGTCATTTAGAAATAAAGGCTTTCAATCCGACCCGGGGGAGTAATATCATATATAAAAAAAATAGAAATAAATAAGAGCCGAAGCGCTAACTCTGACAGACTGCCGAGTGAAAAGAGGTATTAGGGGGAGTCGTCGTGAAAGAGAGTCCTTTGTGGATAAGAAAGTCTTCAATAGGTAATGCTAGTGATCATTCTAAGAGGAAGTCGCTCATACTACCGGGCATTTACATACGCCCAATCAAGGGGCGGTTACGCAAAGAAAGATAGAAAGGGGGATGAGACTCTATAGCAAACGATGAAAATGTAGGGGCTAACGACCATAAATATAGATATCATTCACCACTAGCAAATACGAGTGAGAAGAACTCTTCTCTTCACCCTCGGAACGGTAAGGGTAAAAGATCCCTTTTTCCTTGATCACTTCACTTGAGCAAAGGACTTTCACGACACGGCTAAGAAGGCATAAGTGGCAATCAGTGTTACTACTATAATGAAATTGACTTCGTTTCGATGGACTCGTTGTGAAACCCTTATCGGCGGTTTCGAGCTCCTGTTGGGTTCACCCCCATTAGTGTTGGTATTTTTCTTTTTTTGTTCTAACCAACCCGTAGAAAATAGAATCCCCCTTGTTTTCTGGGAGAATGCAATAAGAGCACAAGGAAGCAGATCCTTTAACAATAAACCAATAGATACCCCAGTTCAAGAACTATGGCAGCTCAGTCTAGTACAATCTCAGATCCGGAGTCGCCTATCCTTGGTTAGGAAATCAAAACACTCGGGAAACCACTTAGAGTAGCGACAAGGATTTCCTCGAACAACCAGGTATTACCGAGTAAGAAGAGAAGATAGGATCTTTGAAAGAAATAGCATCGACTGCAACAATGCATATAGCACCTTAGAAGACCCCGAGTCGAAAGGTAGTGAGGGGATTCTGCCTAAGTAGACCCAGTCATTTAGGAACTTCGAACATCTCCGCCTAGAGCGGATGTAGTTGAATTTGGACCTTAGCTATTCATCTGCACCTGAGACCAAGATTCTAAACCTTGTCTTTCCCGCTTCCCTTCGCAGGAAATTACTTATAGTTAGTAGCGACACTGATACCTTATAACTACCAATTACCAGGCCTAAACCGGGGAGTCGGAACTAGTAACAGCTTTTATAAACGAAAAATCCAACTCAAAGTCGAACGCAGGAAACTCTACCTACAGAAGCCTCAATTCAGGAGGTTGGCAGCTTATCTACTTCGTAGCCTTCCATAAAAATGGGATCGAAGGATCGCAACCAAGCACATAACATTGAATCTCGTGAAACATTATTTGGCTAAGTCTATCCTTTACTAGCGTTGGAACTTAGCTCAATCGGGCACTCCTTTGCTTAGATTAGACCCTAGGGCGCGAACTATTGACTACTTACTTTAATTCCTAAATATAAAAATTTTATCGATACTTAGTCTAACTCTCTTAAATCGTGTAATGAAATCAATGAGTCTAATTACTCCGAAAGTAAAGGAAATTAAATTGGCCTGCTCTTCTCTCTTTTCTCTATTGAACTATGGAAAGCACTTATAGTAGTGACAGGAATTCACCACTACTTATGACTTTGCCAATGGGGCAAACGAAGGCTAACCCGTTCTGGTTGTTATGACTGGCAAGAATCAGTAGGTTATTTCAGTCTTGCTTGTGCGCTTTGGTCCTTCTTACAGAGACTATCCTTTGCATCAGTTCTGATCCATCCAAGGAATGAGCTTCCAAACCCATGGACTACAAGGAAAAGATAGAACCTTGCCCGGCAACAGCAGCTGATTCAATAGCAGATGGTCTTGGAAAGAACCTTTCATTCGATGCTTCTGATTCAACTTCCAGACAACCAAGCTTCTAAACTCAATTCACCAAATAAGCAAGATGACTTAGCCCCTTCTTTTTCTGCTACCAAGGGAATCGCACCGGGAAATCCTTAATGGATCGACCATCCCCCAGCCGATTATTTAATAGATTTCCACCAAAAAATAGGTGGATTTAGGTTCTGAAAGACGCTGACTTTGTTTTAAAGTCTTAGATTTTTCTCTCTTTTTTGCTTTGGATGGTGTACTTTCTTCTTAATGTAATTAGATAGTGTGCAATCCAAAGATTTTTATTGTGGGAAGCCAGGAAGAAAAGAAAACGAAGCTTAGACAGCATAAGATCAACAGAAATCTCCGAAGGGGGGACGCATTCGAGTTAGAAGTCTTACTAGAGCCGGGTAGCCAAGCTAATCCGATGGGAGAGGCATGCTTTTATGGATGTATGCATCGGAGATGGCAATTATGTTTTCCTAAGGATGACCGGAGGAGTGACGTCTCGCAAACGATAGTATAGGGAAAGTCTAAATTGAAACCAGGAATACTAGACATGCTACTCTCAACAAAGGAATGCAACTAGAGGGATCCGACCATCAATGTTTGTTCCGCCGGACCCATCCCACTTTCTCAGTTCATAAGGAATAACTTCACAACAGCCTAGACAAAAGGAAAGGTATTTATAGCTTCCCCCTACATTCAAAAAGAGATGGATCCCCTCACGAAACCCGCTTTCTAGGCCATATAATAAAATACTATTTGAATTTCTTGTATGGATTGATGAAATTCACGAAATGACGTAGGAGACTGTTAGCTGCTGGAGGATGTGAAAAGCAGCTTTATGCTCATGAACCAGAAGGCTGACGTTGGAATAGAAGGCGTGTAGCTTTCCTCAGGCTGGAACGCGTACGCGTACTTGATTCCGGGTGTTCACCTCTACCTTTTAGCCTGTGAAATGAAAGCAGTCTAGCCAAGCCCCGAAGTCACTTTACTCTCTTGATCCGAATCCCTTTCTGGTGAAATGAAAATTCCACTGCGCAACACACTTGGAGTTCGAAGTGGGATAGAGATAATGAGCTCTTTAGTTGAACTGGCTGCTATCTTTCTAAACAGTGGTTTTCTTTTGATACCGATACCCTCTCGTCCCGAGCTTCTTTGAAAGTGCTTTCTTTTGAGTGAAGGCAGCATAAGTGCATTGGTCACATAGGCTTGACTCGAACTGGGGTAGTTTTAAAGGCTTTCAGGAGCGTAGCCTTTGAAGGGTGGCGTCCCTTTCCTCGCACGCTTGGTTGCAAAGGGCTATAGTCAGAGAGAGGGCGTGGACTTCTTAGAAGTATTCTCCCCTGTTGTGAAAGACAACTCTATTCGCGTCTTGCTTGCCATGGTTGCACTCTTTCGATCGGCGATTGTGAAAAAGAGACATTGATAAGATATATCCTTCCTAACATTCTTCTATGGCTATTGGAGATCGGATCTTGCCAAGAATACGCTGTTCTTTCAATGTCATTATCTTCCCTTCCTCCAAGACAAAGGAGTAGCGGGGAAACTGACTAACTAGAGTCTATAGCTCCTCTAGGGCCCAATAGACTGAATTAGTCCTTCTACCCTGCCAAGGCGCGAAGCGCTAGTTGAGCTAGGAGTTTCAAGCGCTAAGTCCTTTCCTTCGGGAAGTCATTCCAGGCAAGAAAGCCAGGAGGAAAGCAAGTCAATCAAAGGGTAGCAAGCCAGTTCCCTCCCATCGGTCCTATTCCTGTCTCCTTTCTGAAGAAAGCCCTTCTCTTTCTTTGGGAATGAATCGGATATTTCCGGAACTCCTAAATCATTTGGTTGTTCGACTTGCCTTCCTCA
This sequence comes from Sesamum angolense, assembly GCA_034509725.1. Classification (NCBI taxonomy): domain Eukaryota; kingdom Viridiplantae; phylum Streptophyta; class Magnoliopsida; order Lamiales; family Pedaliaceae; genus Sesamum; species Sesamum angolense. The sequence goes on from JACGWL010000897.1 coordinate 24,085, forward strand.
GGATTAGCCTTCTTGGATGAATGCCGGGGAGTGTGAAGGGGGACAGGAAGCAAGAAGATAGGACATCGGTGTAAATTCTTTCTATATGAACCATTCTTTTTAGTTTTCTAATGAAAAATCTTCGACGGTTCCATTTCCAGAGTAATTGAAGCGCACAATTGGGTTCACCCTGACATCCGTAGATGCCAACCGGAGTGAACCTGCAGAGAGTGGCCCAGTAATCTTCTCCATCAGGGTAGCCGCAGTGAGATAGAGTGGTGAAGCTAGGTTCCGAATGAAAACAGAGCGAGCAGTGGAGGCAAAAGGTATGACATTGGAAGCTGCTTCATTGCCGATTGCTTCGATCCAGAATAAGGCGAAGAAGAGGCTAAAAGAATTCTTTCAACACTTGCATAGACAGCCACTTTAATATTCACAGGATTTTCATAATTGAGCAGATCGGCTGCACTATGCCTCCTCCCGAACCATCAAAAGTAGAGCCACCAATCTTAGTGCCTACCAAACTAAACCCGTTATAGGGATCAACACCAGCCTCCAACAAACCATCCCTAACCGATGATTGCCAGTTCCTAAGCTCCGGCCTAAAGACAACTGCCTTCTCAACCCACTCGTATGACTTGTTCACAACTCTCAGATCCCAATTGACACCAATTTCTGATAGAATTCCTGGTCTGCTCTGCTGTAAAAACCGGCATTTATGGTACTGTTGTCACCAGTCCTCTTGGGAAGGCCACCTCCTACAATAGGTCATTGAAGGCGAAAATCCGACGGATCAACCGTAATTTTCTTAAAGAAATAAAGCTTCTGTCCCGTAACGGTTGATATCAATCTTTCTTCGATGCGAAGAATAGAACTAGTTGGGAAGGTTCAATCAGATACTACACGGAACAAAAACAATATATCAATTCTCTTTAGGTGTTGAATATTGATTAGCTTCGACTCAAGGCAGGCAGGCATAACACGAACCCCTGCTTTGGCTCGCTGTTCATGCTGTACCCGATGTCCTATCCGAAGACCTTCCATTGCACATTCAGCTGACTCAAGATCTTTTCGCTTTACGCCCTTTACAATAAACACCTTTCCTTCTCGGGATACCATATCCTACCCTCACTCCCGTTCCTGACCCGAGGTCCCTACCAAAAAGGGGTATTTTGTCAATACCCGATATTGGAGCTTGGTTGCCTGCTTCTATCAATTTCATTGACCCTATACCTGTCGTACGAGTTACTTCGCTCCTCTCTACTCGCTACGTGTCTTCAGTACCCTATCGGTTGAGCTACCTTGCTACCTACACTTAAGAGTTGACTGAGTTGGAGATAGAGAGAGCGGGAAATCGATCAATCATTTAGGAAGTAGAGTTTCGACGCTCCTATCTACCTATAGAAAAGTAAACTACACCGCCTAGCCCCCCTCGTTATCAATTGAGCTACTTCCGTCAGTCGAGCATCTTCAAACCTTTCAGTCGAGCTCAATTACATAGAGCCTGGACGATACATGTTTATTTATATAATAATGCGGGAAAATCCATAGATGAAGAATTCACTAGGAGGAAACCTTTTTTTTTACCATATAGACCATGCTTTAGCACGCGGGTGACCAGTCCAGATCATCTTTTCCTATGAAAGCATGAGAGTGAAAGGATACTTCGATGCCGATCGATAACCCTTATTATCCGGAGCAAGGGCACCCAGTCTCAGAAGTTAGAGTTTCTGTCGAAGCCTGAAATGAGTAATCCAGAACCTCTATCCGTCTATCTATGGAGGATTCCCCGAATACCTGATCTGCTAGCACTGTGAATTACCTTATACCTACGCAGCAGGAAGGATATGGAGCACCTACTTCTACTGGTCGTCTGCTCTCTCGAGGTCGTCTTCTCTAGGTAGAAAAAGGACATTACGGGATATCTCCAAAATTCGATGTACTTCTTCAAGTGTAGGACACATCTCATGTTTGCCGAATCTAAAAACCATCGCCTTTGCATCCCAACACTTCACTGCGGCTATGATCAGATCCCAGTGTTGGTTCACTTTTTACTTTATCCTCCACCTCAATTACATCGAGCCTCTTCTCAATGATGTTAAGCAGCTCCTGATCGCAGCAATCATGCCTTCGAAGCTTTTTTCATTCTCCAAACTTGGGGATAGACGATGGACCCGCTATTCTACATGATGTAGTATTTTTGAAAGAAAATTCCATCAAAAGAGTGGACATTTCTGACATCTCTTGACACCCTTGCTTTGTTTAGGGGGGCCTTGCCTCATGATTTTCTTGGCAAGCATTTTGCTGTTGACGTGTGTCCTCCGCACCCATTTGAATGAGCTTGTTCAAAGAATGTGCGCTCCTTCTTCCTATGTTGGAAGGAAGGGCGAGTACCTCTTGAAGGACCTTTTGTAAGGGACACCTCCCAAGATCACAAATCGTCGGGCAAGTGCCCTCCGGGCTTTCCTCTGACCACGAGTGGCATACTCTGGTATGAACCCGTCCTTGAGGTAATTGTAGAAAGAAGAATATCATGGTTCCCGTCGTCCTCGTAATCTTCCTCGTCTTGACTGGTGATAGTTCATCATCTTCCAACTCTCAATACAAAAGTCTTCATACAAGAAGATGAATGAATCCCGTTCACTCCACTTTCAGATAGTTCTTTTTTCAGTAAACTGAATGAGTGTCTCCTAGAGTTTTGAAGCTGGATCTCGGAACTAAGGAAAGCAACTATTACAAAAGGCTAAAGAGGCGGAACCCATTGTAGCAGAATAAGCTACCATTGATTTTGCACCTTCAAGACGTGAAGAAAGACCTGAACTCATATGAGTGGAAGTACTTCCAGAGCTTGACTAAGGACATCTTACCGATATTCAAAAAGGGTCGGCCTTATCCTACATAAGCCCATTCCCTAAACGGAATAGACAGAGACGACAGAAGTCGACCGATGGAAGTCGAAACTGTCACATTATGACAGCCCAAAAAGACGGTATAGATGACATTGGATTCATTCATTCCTATATCTTTCAATCGGTCTCAAGTCTGAGGTCATAGCATCCTTGCTTGAAATAGTTCCTCTGGCCCTGGTCTAGTAGCTCGGGTCGGCGTGCCCTTGATTCTATTCTTTCTTGTCTACGAAGCCGGGTCCTTGAAAGACTTCTTCCCGGACATCGGCCTTCAATCGCTTGTTCAATAACTCTGCCTGTAACGGTCAAGGCTTGGCTAGCGAAGTGAATCAATTGAAGTCTTTTTAGTAAATGAAAACTATAGTGTTATGGGCCCCTTGAGTGATTCTTATCTCAAAATAGTCAAAGCGTGAAAATAAAAGGTAATGAAATTCTTTTTTCTAAAGAAAGAGGGCTAGCCTAACATGCTGAAATCAGCTTGTTTTAGGTCATAAAGGGAATAATCTTTCTTTTAGTCATAGCTGTAGTAGCTTTACTAGTAGGAGGAGTAGGATCTAGCCCTGCCTGCTTCGGAAAATGCCTTGCTGGCGAACTATTATACTATAGAATAGTACCCTTTCGGAGGCATAAGGCCGCGGTAAGTCCAGTGTGCTAAAAATATGGCCGTTGATCAAGGGAATTTACATTGCGACTCCTAAGGAAGAGGGGCCCTCTCTAATAGTACTTGATGATAGGAGTTAGCGAGGGCAAAGGTGAGATTTAGATGCTAGACGGAAGACAACATCCTGTCACTACCATACCCTACATAGAGACCCACCCAGTTTATATTATAGGGTAGGCGGAAGCCCATAAGGCCCCATGTCCACGGTGCAACAATTGCCCATGTGCTCACGAATTGGATTTGAACCAATATCAAGCGACTTTCCTTTTCTTTAGTCGATCGTGAGTGGGTCTGTCGTCCTCCTCATTATAGTCCTCCTAGAATCAATAGCATTTCGTCGGAATACATCCTGTCTTTTCACCTTAGTAGTCCTATGCATAGTTAGTACTATAGCCCCAATCATGGCTACTAATAAAATAAGACTAGGAACCAAAAACCAGACGAAATAGTAGGTATAAAGTAAATTGCCCAATGTTTCCAAATTAGTCCAACTTCGTACCTTTTCGGCATAAACCGTATATCTCAGAGAGGTCGTATTTCTTTGGGTTGGTAGTAATGGAATGCTTTCATTATCTAAAATGAAGAACATTTCCCACCAAAAGATCAGTCCAATAATACCACTCACTGGTAAATAGCGCAATACTTCTTCGTGAATCTCCGCTATTTGAATATTGAACATCATAACAACGAATAGGAATGAAACGGCTATAGCTCCTATATGAACTACTGGGAAGATCATTGCGAAAAAGTCGAGACCTAAGAAAAGAAGTAAACCGGAAGTATTGCGAAAGACTGGGATGGGAAACAAAACGGAATGTACCGGATTTTTAGCACGTACAACCATCAAACCAGAGACCAAAGCAGGGCTCGACAAAACAGAAAGTATCATAGTACGTCGTCCTTCCCTGAAATGGAACTTTCATGCTAGTTCTTGCTCCAGCATGAAAGTCGATCTATTACGACCAGCGCGGTTGTTCGTATTTCATTTTCTTCTTCCAAGACAAACTCTTGTTAGGCACTGAGTTATTTACGCAATCTCAAATCTCTTTACATGTAGTTTAGCCCCCTCCTCCCAAATTTCTAATTATTTGTAATAGTAGTTGGTATGTAGTACTGTCAGCCCCGAATTGGGAAAGATCTACATATATGCTATTTAATATAGCAATATCATCCCCAGGGACTAGGGTGTCCAGTATATCATACGAAGTAGTCCCTGGTGGTAACACTATATTGTTAGCATGAAAAAGGGGGTTTATTACCCGTTCACTTATTTGTTCGTTCCTTTATGGTGTCTGAAATAGATTCCGTTACTTTCTCTTTATAGGTCTCCTGTGTCAAATTGCGCAGCCTAGCGACTCGAGCAAGAAAACGGATGCGCGGAGCCTAACGCGCAACGGCTTTCGCGCTAGCGCGCTCATCCTTATGCTTGTTCAGCTGGCAATTATTAACATGAAAAGTGGAATTGCTAATCCAGTAAGGAGCTCTACCAAATACGTTAAAACTAAGTCTGACATGTATAAATTTTTTATATATAAGAAAAATTCAAATGAAAAAAATGAAGAAAACTTTACTTCTTCTCTTACGATATTTCTAGTTGGATGAAAAGAGCGCTCCTATATCCGAGGGGGCGCTCTGGGCAGTCGATGTGATACTGACTATCGGATGAAGCTGTCGTGGATAAATCGATCTTACTAAAGTGGGTAGTTTCATTAAGAAAGTTGACATTAGAACCCTTTTTATTTTGATAAAGGGTTATCCGCTTAGTGAGCTAAGTCAAGCTTTTTCCAAGTGTTGTACTGGCTACCTAGCGCGAAAGCCGTTGCGCGTTAGGAGCGGAAGCCACTCGACTGTAGGGAACAAGCATAAGGATGAGCGCGCTAGCGCGAAAGCCGTTGCGCGTTAGGCTCCGCGCATCCGTTTTCTTGCTTCCGAGGAGCGATGTAATTGAGTCTTGCTAGCCGGTGTTCGAGAATCTATAGAATCGGCTGAATCTTACTCTATCAATTTCATTTCTTTTTCATTGACATCTGCCTGCTTTAAAAAATATTCCCATTAGCCGGGCTAGGCACCTAGGGCTGCTTCTGCTAGGCAATCATCTTACATGGGACTATTCTTGCAATCTGACTTGGGACAAAAATTCCACTACCAGGACCACTACTGATGACTGACTGATCCAGAGAGCTCAGACTGACGGTTAGGTGGTTCGGTTGCTTCAAAGGAAGGGGTTCTTCGAGGAAAGGTTCGGGTGGGGAAGGAGGTTGTGATAGGAAGCTCTTTCTCTAGGAGGGGAGTAGACAGCCTCTGAACTCGAGTCAAGAAATTCTTGAAGAAATGGTTACAGACCAGGTAAGTGTACCTGAAGTGAAAAAATGACACATAAATGCCGTACGTAAGATAGATCACCACAAGGAGAGGAGAGCCAGGGTAAGGCAAAGGGAAGGATAAATGATAACACTCTTTAGAACAACTTAGATGTCACGGAACGTAAAAACCAGATAGAAAAGAATGAGATCACCAATCCTATGACAACTGCTATCCTACCAACGTCTTTCAATGTGCTATCCTACGACAGTCTGACGTCCAGGAACGCCACTGATTCAATGGAATTGTTAGTGAGGGAAGCTTTTGACGGATAAGGGCACTCTACCCCTGGAGTGCTTGGCTACCCCGTTAAGATTGAACTTCCACCAAATCCTTATTGTGTCTTCAACCACAGGTGGATCCCCCCAATCGTCTGATCCTCTGGAGGTAGAAACTGAGCTGGCTGAAGCTGAACCAGAGCCTACTGAGGAGGGAAAGTCAAACCCTTCGCACGCCCTATCTAGCCTAGCAGCTAGTTTCAGGAAACAACTGGCATCTAATTGAATTGATGATTTCTCCCCGTCTTGAATAGAAAAAGTAGAAGCTGCTTGATCGAGAGGTTCCGGAGCTGATAGCATTTTCCTTTCTCGGGTCGGGATCCCATTCTCTTTCTCTATGAGGTCTACCAGGCTGAACCTTTACACCGACCGATATGAGAAAGCATTCAAGGTCCTTCTGTACTGACTTCAATAAAGAAGAAAGGCAATTGAAGATTGCTTCACACATGCAAGTTGTAAGGTAAGGAATCTGAAATTGCCTTAAACCTTGAAAAACCTATGGGCTTCAAAGTAAGTCAAATAGGGACAGCAGGAAGCATGGCAGTCTTGGTTCTTGTGCTCGAATCAATGGCAGCGAATGCAGGAAATTCTCTCACTTTAAGCGTTCTAACTTCTTTCCGTAAAGTTTACTGGAAGACTACTAGCGTCCTGCTCTTCGGATTACTCTTTCAATCTGCAGGATCAGATGACGAGTCCATACAGAAGGCGAACATTGCGGGACGGTCTGTCAAGAGGCGATAAGAAGTAAGAAGTCAAGAAATCTTACTCTAATGATAAGGAAGGGCAGTTAAAACCATGTTTGGAATTGAATCAAATAGGCATCCCGAAATCATGCTAAAGCAAGAGGCCGGCTAAGGTAATGAAATTCAACACTGGACATGGTACGGAAGTGATCGCAGAGAAAGAGAGCAGGCTACGAGCAGGGAAACCTTGCGTTTGCTTTGTTTGCGCAGGCTACGTTTGAGCTTTTTAGATGGTAAATCAGGGAAATCACTTTCATTGGGACAGAACCCAGTAGTAAGGGCATTCGCGAAGGTATGATTCACATCTCTAGAGTTCTCTATAGTTACATTAGAATAGCGATCTTCGCTCGGCTAGATAGTTTTGATTTTAAGCTAGTTTTCTTTCTTGCTTGTAGGGATTATATAGGCTATATTCCAGGTATGCTTGAAAGGCGAAGAGTCCTATTCTATTCTTCTTTGCCTTTTTTGTCCTATAGTGGGATTGAATAAAGAGAGTAAAAACTACAGTACAAGCAAGAACTATAGGGACGTCAGTGATTCTGTTAGCAGATGAATTCTCAAGAGTTCCCTTTTCAATGCCAGGTAAACTTCACCTCTTTTTTTTCTTACGTGGTATACTAAACTTTATTCAAGCTGTTTTTCTAGGGCGAGATGCCAATATCAATTAAAAGAAAAGAGCTCTATTCAACAATTGAATTTCCTTATCTTATTCAACTCATCTCCCTCTTTCTAGATCCGAAAAGCGGTCTAAAGCCAATATCGATGAAAGGGGCGTAGCGGGGAAAACATAAGCTTTGATAGGTTAGCTAGAAGAATCAAGAGAATAACGAAATTCGTAAAATTCTTCCCAATTCCATGGTACTTCACAAGTAGTCATTCGTATTGGTGACTCTTAGCTTCTTCCTCTAGCCTTTAGCTCGGCACTAGGTTTCTTCCCCTTCGAACTTCACTATCTGGCTATCGAGAATGAACTCAAATGTTAGAATAGGCTGAAAGAATACAATGCAATTCCCCCTTCATCACTCTCTATCTCCGGCCCTTGCCATTAGTTAGCTTGCACTTTGAGTTTTCAAAGTCAAGGTGCCTTTCCCTTCCAGTCGAATAGAAACTATTAAAGCAAAGGCAAGAGGCGATAGTGGCATCGGTCTTCTCGTTCTATGAGGAAAAGGTCCGGAATGGCCTATTTTCATGTCTAAATTGGGAGGGGCTCTGTAGGGTCTCCCTATACCTATACCTATAGGCTCACTAAACATACTCAAAAGAAAGGGCTTTCTTTGAATATAAATATGCAATCTTCCTTTAGACATCTCTTCCTGTCTATTCAAGCCTTGCATCAGTCTGAAATCTATTGGTAATTGATATTTAGGAAGAAGCCCCGTTAAAGCTGTCAAATAGGCGGTCCCATGCCTTTCGTTTATCGGGAATTTCTCTTTAGTAAACGATCGAATAGGAGCAATTAGGCCTTCAGCTCGCTATGCTCAATCTCTATGTGCTCAATCAGTATGTGCGACATATGTATTAATGAAATCTTCCTTTCCGTTTTAGCTCTTATCGAATCGATCTGTATGGCTTTAATCAACTCTATCTCTCTCTTGCTCAGTCCACGAATAGCGCTTTCGTTCCCTTCTTTTTCTTTAGTTTTATAACTAGACTTGTGTAATTAGGCCGCGGAACCCCTTGCTCTTTCCTTTGAAGTTATGAGCATTCATTTCAAAATTCTGAACGTTCATCTCTCTTTTAGTAGTAGTAGTTGGAGTACTGTGGAAATCATAGAAAACTCAAAAAGTCAATGTCAACTCCCCTCTTTCCTCCTTGTGCTATTCGCGCTATCATACTCCTCATACCATATAGCGATGACTCGGGTCGACCTATTGAGTTGAGATACGGAATTTTCTTTTCCCTACTAAGCTGCTCATTTCACACAAACCCTGTCTACGAAGCAAGGGAATCCTTATTCATTGCCTGAGGTGAACGGACGCTTAAGGAAGGGCTACTTCTTTATGAACATAATTAACTAGTCCAATCACATGTATAGTGGTCGTAGGAATCTTTCTTCTAACGAGAAATGGTTATGAACTGCCAACTTCGTTACCTTCCCCGGCACAAAAACTGTTCAGGAAGTGAATGAAGCAGAAATCTAAACATTAGTCTTGGAGTTAGCCTCAGAGGAAGAAGAGACTTTCTAGAGGAATAGGAATAAGAGCTGACGAAATTAATGCTTGTGCGGAAACTTACCCTCACCTATTGTACGCCCAGATGGAAAGTCATGCTCAACCTCTCAAGGATTTCATTACAGGGACGGGACTAGGAAGAATGAAAGAAGGAGCTCCCCAATCGACGATTTGGTTCAACTCCGGAAGGAAGGCAAAGATTCTAGATAAATTCCTGGATGATGAACAAGATGCACTGCAGCAGCAATAGCAAGTCACTTTGGAACGACCCGGCATCGAGGGCTCGCCGAGCCTTCTCTACTGTACTCCCCAACCGCACCACCTGGGGAAACCAAGCGAAAGAAGACAGATCGAATTGGAAAGCACTGTCTCGTGCTCGTCTCGTTGAATGGACACAAAAGACTGCTTTCCTGTTAGCCGTTGATTCTAAACTCTCCTTCCCTTGAATTCGCTCCCTCCCTTAAAGCTTCATCTCTCTCTTTCATCGGCGAACAATAAAGCACGGTGGGATGCATTGACACGACTCCACCTATTTCATAGCGAGATGGCCAAGAGATCATAATAAAGGATGAGATGAGAATAAAGGCATTCCAGCTCAACATACGGAGGTGAATGGGTCGATAGAGATAGGGAGGGGAGTGGGAGATGATTCGGACGCTAGCAGAATTTTTATTTGTTGGATCCTCTTTACTTTCATCTGCGAACTTTGTTCCAAACCTTTGGAGTGTTAAGACATTATGATCGTGACTTATACTTATAGTCTGGTTACATTGCAGAAAAACACAGATAAAGAGATGCTAGATAAATACTCTTTTCCTTTCATTTCATATTAAAAAATTACAATCGGATATGAAGTTATGATCACATAGTGAATGAGCTTGCAGCATAAGCTCACTGGTAATATTTCCTTAGGTTTTGTCCGAGTTCCAAACTCTTGGGAGAGGGTGGCCCCCAAGCGATTCAAGCTTGTATGAACCCGAAGCTACTATCCTTGCGGTAAGGACCTTCCCAGTTTGCTCCCAGTTTCCCAGGATCCTTTCCAGTTGCTTCGACCTTACGGAGGACGGGGTCACCAATTGCAGATGTTCTTTCTTTGATTCGGGAGTTGTAAAAACGAGCCTTTGTTGGTAGGCAGCAGTTCTGAGCTGTGCCCGCTCCCTTTCTTCGTCCAAGAAGTCTAGATATTCCCCCAGAAGCTGCTCGTTCTGGAATTTCGGGATCTGTCCACCCTCTTCTCGAAGAAAAACTGAACTGATCGCTGCAGGGATTGCAGCCAGATACAAGTATAGTCTTTCCCCTGTCTTTGGTTTAGTAAGGACGGGTGTCGAACTCAAGTACTTCTTTCAATTCGTTCAACGCCCTTTGGCAATCATCGGCCCACTCGAACTTCCTTCTTATTTATTACTGCGAAGCGTCTTAAACAGCCTCTTCCGGCCCATCAAGCTGACGTGAACCGGGCCCAGATTGACATGTTAACCACTGAGAAGGTTAGTTACTCCCGTTGCTCATCATGGAATGAATTCACTTCGGCTTACTTTCATCTTACCAAATCCCTCTGTTAACATGATCTAGGTAGCGGTACTCACGGGAGGATGGAGTCCATTGGGATAAAGATTGCGTGGTCTCGGCCATAGAGCGACGAGACTTGTTTTCTGGATCGGGGGTACGCGAGTGGTACTTAGGAGAGAGGTGCTGGCACCAAACCTCATATGAGGCCAGTTTTCTTGTACCTAGGTGACCATCCAGGAGCATGGCGGCGGCGTTAGCCATTCCAGGTCATCTTCTTGCGGCACAGGACGAGTCTTTAGGAGACCCTGCATCGGATTTTCTTGATCGGCAGACAGAGTACACCTCGTAGTTCGAGCGCAATTCCCTTGGTCGCCCCCTTCCTGCCACCTTCCATGCGGTAAAAAAAAATGGCTAGAGAGGGGAAGTTGTGGTAGACCAACTACGACTCGGGCAGCCGTAGAGGGTACTTCTTCTCCTCATCTTTCTATTCTAGGTGCTCCTCCGGGCGAGACGCTTCAGCATTTCGACATCAGTCCTGAGGAAGTCAGGAATTAGTATATACTTCGACTTTCGTCCTGATGACATGCATACTGATATAGTACTCGGCATGGTAAGCATTTTACCTAGTGTTGGTATTTTTTCTTTTCCGTTCTCTGTCTTTTTTTTTCATCTTTTTTGACCGAGCGTAGAAAACTAATAAGCAACCTGACGCACTCTGGCTTGAAAGCCTCCGTTTGCTGAATTCCTCGTCACTAGCCGAGCTTCCTTCTTTGAGGGCTCAAGTGAGCATTTTGCAGGACGAGCTTGCCTCAGTAAGTCAGAGTCGCTCCCCATTAATCCTTATTTCATTTCTATTCGGTTTGGAAGTGACTTTATCGAGGAAATGGAATTCTTTGTGCAAATCAGAAAGAAAATGACGAGTCTGAAGGGCATCGCCAATCTCAGAGAGACATTCTTCACTACCTAGGATAACTTGGTAATCACTATTCCATTCTCTTCCCTTTATCCCCATGAATAGTCATGATTTAACACCATTTTTCTTACAGGATGCCGCTATGAAATTGAAGGCGCAGGTATCTAGTCTGGAGGCTGCCTTAAAGAGGCACAGACTCACATTTCGGTATGATTCTATCCAAATACGAACTTCGGCAGAATTTCTATAACATCAACTTGCCTTAAAGTTTTCCCTTTCAGGTTGCATTGCCGACGTCCTCCATTGAGCTCTCAAGGGAGGAGACCTCGCATTGAGCTCTCCGTCACCCGTGCCAGTCTCGATGTTAAGGCAATGAAATTGTTTCATTTATATGCGTTGATATCAGCACAAAGCATGTATGTACAAAGTCTTTATTTTATGGAGCCCCTTCAACTAAGGAATTTATTTTAAACTAAGCATTTCTCCTCCATTGCTTGATGAATATTTTCCAGACGTACCAAAAGATGATCCACCAGGAACCGTTTCCTTTTACTTTTGTGAGGAAGGGCTACTAGCTAGGCCAAGAGCTAGGCTAGCTGCTTTTAAGTTGTAGTTGTTAATTCAGAAGATAAAAAGAATAATCCGCTCTTTCAGAATTGACCACGGATTGAGTCAATCTTTGTTGAGCATCCCCTGTGACAAAAAGATGCTCGAAAGGCACATTTACACGCTTTTCTAACGTGCGTTGAGCATGGTGAGCAAACTTGGAAGGTGAATACCTATTTTGTTTATAATGGCTTTTCCTTTCCCGTCTCGATATGTTCCCGGTCCTAGCGATCTGTGGGCGTACCCTTTAGCGAGCGAGAAGAAATATCAGATAGAGAACGATTCTTCTCGTATAGAAAGAAAGCGCTAGTTGAGTTTCGTCTTTTCGACCGAAGAATTCGATTGGCCTTGTGTGATCAAGTTATCATGAGGGGACTTTCCTCCTTTGAGTTAATGCTTTGGAAGTTTCAAATATCTAGCTCTAATTGATCCGGTTGAGGAGAGCGCCGACTCAAATGTCCGGCCAGCCGAGAACGATGCCCTTTCTTATGCCTAACGCCTAAAAGCCCCCTTTTCTGCTCTTTTCCATTCCGAAGTCTCAGAATCAGTTTACAGTTGATTTGTTGGTGGTAAGTGAGCCGCTCCTGCCGCCTTTGAGACACTGGGGATTGTGAATGAGCTTCATGCTCTGGCTCATCGTGAGACCTTGATGGAGGGGAAGGCGTGAAAGAAATGAACTATCCTCCAAAAGCCCAGGGGCAGTTAACAGATAAGCCTCATAAGCAACATAATGCTCGATAACAAGATAGCTTCATCTAACAACATCACTTCTTTTGGTTGCAAGAACATAAAGAAGGATAAAGGGGGATTCTCAGAAAAGAGGTTGATGCCAAAGATCAGTTGGAGCATTTGCAACAATGTTCAGAATCCATGTGGCACCAAAATCCGGTTGTCGGAAGGTGAACGTACTGACTAAAGGATGCAAAAAGATCAAAAGCACCTGGAAATGGCGAAAGGAACGGCCTACTTGCAAGAGGTGCCATCCTGACCTTACGGAGGTGATGGGGAAGCTGCTTGCTGACTTATACTCAATTGAAGGGTCAAGTCTTAATCAAATAGTTCAGTTGTTGCGCCCCATATCCTAGTAAAGTTCGAACCGTTTACAGAGCGAAGGACTTCGATCTTAGACTGAAAAATCAAGCGCATGAACTACCCCTATTGACCTAAAAGGTCAGCCCAGTCAGTGCAGTCTCGATCTTTATGATTCAACTTCTCTTTCACTTCTCTTTGCGAGCTAGCCCGGTGCTCCATAAACCAGCTCTTCTCAGAACCCGGGGAGAGACTAAAAG
>JACGWL010000897.1:42500-67500 GCA_034509725.1 Sesamum angolense
CCGCTTTGAAGAAGCCAGTGTGTGTATTCATTAGAGATTCTATCCAGTATCCCCTCAAAGTCAGGTGGAGCGCTTTCCGCATCCGACCTAGTTGAAGAGGTACTTGACAGACTCTCTAAGGATACACTATCACTACGGGATAGCATAAATTCTAGATCAGCTGCACTTGGTACTCCATAGAGTATCAGTTCATTTTTCTTATTCATCTTTTTCTATTTTTCAGAATAGCTCTGCTCCCCCCAAAAAAAAGAAGAGAGACTTGTTGAAAATCACCGGGTCCAACCAAGAAAGACATGGGATTTTTAGGCGTAAGATTCTTTTATTACGATATTTCTAGTTCCCTTTCAAACATCCAATTTTTAGAGGCATACTTGTGTATGTTATCCCATAAGACTTATTTAAGTTTCAAGGAGGTGTCAACCGGTAATAGAATGTAGCTAGATAACTTATGCCACAGCATTTATGTGGGATTGAATTCATGGAACACTAACTTAACCTTCAAGGTCTGATAGTGCTACAGTTAACACAAGGCACAAAGAAGGCCCGGGTCATCCAGCTTATATGGAGTTGATTCATCTTCCAATGCCCGAAGAGAAGGAAGGTGGTAGTCTTGAAGAATGACCCAGAGATTTTCTTAAGTGATAGCACCTGCTTAAGTAAGAGGGTCTTCGTGCACTTGAGCTTCTGTTCAAGGCGCAGAGGGGAAGATAGGCATAGAAGGGCTTGCAATGATCTATTATGTTGAAGGTCTGCCTGCTGCGATTGAGGAATGAATCGATCATTTGACTAAGATAAAAAAGATCTTCCGCGGGTAGAAAAGCTCCGGTACGCTGGGGGATAGGTCAATTTACCTGGTCAGATCATAGATAGGCAAATGTTTTCAAAGGGATCGAGAGTGAAGATCGTCTAGCTATGCCAATGGGGGTAATGACACGTGGCTACCATGGCCATGGAAGTATCGACCTGAGGGACTGACTTGGAAAGGTCTCTTCTCGCACTTATCCAAGGACAACGTCTTCGCTCAAAGACTTCTTGCTTGTCTTCCCCGGTCTTTCGACAACGGGTTCAAAACACTCTTTCTAGCAGACTCGTCAGCGGCTGACTCTTCCTTCTTATTGCATGAATCCCAAACCCGCCATTTTGATCTTCTTTTTTTTTCTTTTTGTCTGTCTGTGTGATCTAGTCATGCAGTGGTAAAGGAGAGCGTCAAAGTTGCCCGAAAATGGGAATGGTAGTGAAATCCGTTGTCAATGGATTCTGTGATCGAATGTCCGAGTGAATGAGCTAGAAAAGAAATCTAGCTTACTTGCGGGACCGGTTAAAAAATTCCCCTTATCTGATTAGATCTTAACTGATAACTAAAGATTTCCTTTATTTATATTTAATGCAGCAGCCATCTATTCTGGTGTGCAGAGCTAGACAGAAGGTTTCTTAAGACATCGCTTTCATACTCCACTCTCTAGTTCACTGATTGATCCCTTCCGCTTCTGTAAGAGAGGCTAAAAGGTGTGAACGAAGAAAGCTTCTTTTGGCTTTTAGGCAAGGCGTCACACCCACTTCTTCTTTCTCCCGTCAAAAGAAAGCAGCCGGCCGATAGCGACTTCTTATCGTTATGTTCTTCCTCCTTCTTCTTGTCATCCCGTGGTCCATGAGATAGCACAGCTTTAGGTGTTATAGGATTCACCAGCGGAGTGCTTGGGCTTTTTTATGAAAAATTGCCACTGCCTTCTGTGTTAAGACTTAATTTTATTCCGCGAAAGCTTCTTCTCCAGATTCCACAAGAAAGGGTTCGGATCATTAGGCTTTGCCCAACCTCCCCTCAGGGATCGCGGAGTCAGGTAGATCAACTACTTGTACATATCTCCTGGCAAAAGAATATCCCCTCACTCCAACTCATACCCATCCCGAGGTCTTAGCCGAGACTTGGCTTTACGCCCTTTGGTCTTTCTTTTCTCTTGGTCAACGAGAGTGCTTGCTTTTTTGCTTTCTTCTTTCAATTGACTGCTCTGGTTCAGAAACTGTCTCCACATTGAAAGTGAAACATGTAAAGTGACGAGATATAGTTTGTGATCTTGAGTCTTATTCTTTTTTCGTCGAGATTGCCTCGGTAAATGTAGAAGAAAGATGGGCTTTCTTTGTCGCTCTTTACCTACTCATTTTCTGTCTGGGGTTTAGGACAAGAGATTCTTTGATCCGTCTGGCTTCGGTCGAGCTCAACCAAACCTTAGCTTCCCGTACCCTTTTTATGAGTTAGGAGAGAAAAGAAGGCAGAATGCGAAGAAAGAGCGCAGGATGCTTTTTCTTGAGTTCTTTGAACTCCATTAAGAAATGTCTTAAGAAAGTGTTTAACCGTCTCGAAAGGGTCTAAAGGTGCAGAGCCGACTGATTGCTTTCCTTTGTTTGTGTTATACGGGTTTCCTTTCCTTCTTCCTTATCCTTAAGGAATTTTATATAGAACCGTTAGGAGTAGGAGCATTCGTTAACAGAGATGAATTGGCTTCGGTTGACCTTCTTACTATGGGAATGCTTGAAAAAGCTCTGATTCCAATAAGCTCGTGACCACTCTCAGAGGTAGCTGGGGACAAAAGGAATAAGTGCTCAAAGCTAAGATCAGCTGCTATTGGACTTCTTTCCTTGGCGAGAAGAGTTTGCAGTGAAAATTCTCCCTCTACAGGCCTCTTAAAGGCAGAACCAAAGAGAGTAGTGAGGGGAGAGGAGTTCAAACCCGACTCAAGGCCTAGTAGATATATTCCTGCTACCTTACTTACTTCCCTGGGGAGGTTGAGTTGAAGAAGCTGTGACAGAACAAGCTGTTACAGATCAGCAGCTATTGAACCCCCATCTGTTGGAAGAAGGACTCCTGGTAGTGGTTCGTCTTATCTTATTAGTAGCGGTCAGTGGGAAGAAGACTAGCTATGGCTTTCAAGCGTGAACTAGGTCTTGGATTCGGCATTGGTTGGGCATGGCATTAGATTAGGAAGGGGCCTAAGCTAAGCCCTGAAATTGGAATGCTTTACTCTTACTCTTTGGGTTTAGGAAGAGAAAAGCACTGTTTAGCTTAGTTAGCTTAGATCCTCTTTGAGATGAAATGCGGAAAGTCCTAATCAAAGGCGAAAGGCGCCATCCAAGCAAAGTGGGAATACCCAGCAAGATCCGACCAACAATCGAGGCTCAAGGCTTTGAAGAAAGCCCAGGCTCAAGGGCCCATCTCTGTCATATTGTCAAGCCAAAGAAGAGAGAAAGCCTAGCCCTTAAAGCAAGCCTGCTTCACCTTCACTTCCTTCCGTACCTGATTCTTAGTCTGCTCTAAAGGCAGCCAGTGACTCGAGGTCTTCTGGAGTGAAATCACTCTCGGGTAATTCAATGGTTTCAGCTCTGGTTCAAATGGTTTCTGGGGTATATCTCTTATTGTTCACGAATCCGTTTCAGCAGGCATACCCGGTCTTTTCTCTTTCAGTTTCTGCTCCGGGGAAAGAAGTTTCATTGGGGAAGGTGTTCTAGTTGATCACTTAATTAGCTTAAAGGACTGATCTTTGCTTGAACTTAGCCCGAGTAAGGCCGACTTAAATAAAGATAACTAGGTGCCATATATATTTATATGAAACCATTTCTTTCTCTCTGGGAATCATAGCCTACTTTCGTACCAAAGGGTTGAGACTTTCCTTCTGATCCTAGTTCTTGGCACTGGGAAGAGTCTCTATAACCTATAGGGTAAGGAGCAATAGAAGGAATTCGCCCTAGAACCGTTAGGCTAGGCTCATTAGACGTAGACGGAATTAGTCTGGTATGGCTGAAGAACGGTTTCATCAGTTTTCATTTTGGAGGGTCATATCGTATTATAAAAAAAAACCCCGTTGTTAAAATAGCTTGCCTTTCCTGCTTTCAAGGCTTTCCTTGGCAAAAGGGGAAGGGAGGTTTTTTAAATTAAATGCTTTTTGATTGAGTCAGATGTGGCATTGCTGATTCGAGAACAGTTGCCCTTTCTTTTTGCTTCGACAATAGATCAAAATAGAGGCAACAAAGCCACCCTACTTAGATCCCCGGATCGCGTTATTGGATTAGTGGGCGCCACAAGACAAATTAGTCGTACAAGGACATCGGCTTATCAGAGGCAATGGCCTTGGCCTACGTCAAAGACAGCCGATTCGTCCTACTAACATGTCTTCTGCTGGATTGGGTGTCTGGTGGTATCTTCTGCCAGAGCCCCTATTGGTTCAACCAACGGCTTGTTGCTCACCTGAGTGCGCTAGTGCAATTAAGGAAGCCGCACAATGCCAAATGAGGTCTCTGGGCTTCCCGTGTATTCATCCAAATAAGATAAGATCCATGAGAAAGTTATGGACACGTTCACGAAAACCGGAAGTCTTTCGATCCCATGCAGTCAATGCCAATGGGTGTGCTTAAGAGCTGGTGGCAACCGAATACCTTTCACACCTAACCCAGGCTTTTGCCAACAACCTTTCTTTCCAAATCCACTGGGTAAACCTAGCGTCCAGGAACAGCTAAAAGGCTTGAAGAGACAGTGGCTCGAAACATTAAGAGGAAATAGAAAAATTCGTATGAAGAGGTCCTCAACCCTATGATCCTTAGATTTGGAAGGAATGATGGGGGCCACATCAAAAATGAGTTGAACCTACATAGCGAAAAGGGGATCCCCTTACGCACGTGAAATCCTTTTATGCCCACCCGCCTAATGTGCTGAAGTGGCTCATGATGATAGTCTTATGATCAGACTAGATACCCTGCGAGGTTGAAGTCCTTTACCTCAATAACCCATTCCAGATGAAATTATGTTCCATTACTCTGGGGTATATATAATAGTAAACCTAGGCTTTCAGCAGACACATCTACATCCGAATCCGAAGAAGTGGAGAATCCGCGACTGGAGAAGAAGGCCTTCCCCTGTGGGTGGTGGCCAGGCGAAAGGACCGACCCGGGAATGTCTAGGAGAAAGCACTTCCTAACAGAGCAGTCTAAAAAAAGTATTCGGCGGTAGGACTGTGATAACAACCTTCTCTTCGACCTTCCTAGAGGCGAGATCAGATCACCTCATCAACTCAAATAAAGGTGACGAAAACCGGCATTCTACTAGTAGGAAAAGGCGCTTTCTTAGGCAACCCCGCTTTCAAAGGAGACCAGCTTATTAGATCCAGAACCCTCGCTAGCGGTAAGAATCTTCAAAAGTGGAGTCATTCCTTGTCCCTATTCCTATCCGTGCCTCTGGACGCCAGCCTTCCTTCTAGTGGAAAGGCGTTTACTTTCCCTACTTTCAGATTCCCTGAATTCCACTCAAGGACACCTGTAACAAACAACAATAGGGTAGGGCCAAAAAAGGATGGTATGCCTAGTGCTGGTTCATTTTATTAACTAGTTATATACGCTTTTTTATGATCTAAAGCAGATAGATTGAATCGCACGAGGTTCGGGAAAAGTTCTTGTACCATTGAAATATGGTCCATGTAGTAGTCTTATGCGTTGGACCGGGTCTCCTTTTGTCTGATTGCGACGATGAAATGGTAAAGAGATGTCGAAATGGTGAGAAAGCTCACAATCCATAAGTTTGCCCGTTTGGAGATGTTGAACTATCGTTAGTACAATTGCGGAGACTTTCGTCGCTTTGTTCCTGCCTGGCTCACTAGTCAGACCCCCCAAGGGATATGCGTCTTGTTCGGATGGGTAAGTTTGAGCTTTTATGAATTGAGTCTTGGTCTCTGGGCTCCTATTTATATGTATGGTATTTGCTATTCAATCCTTTTCCTTCTTCTTGTTGCTGGATATCTCGTTCGTACACATCTTCTCTTTGTTTCCCGGGCCTCTAGTGAGTTACAGACAGAGTTCGAAAAGGTCAAATCTTTGATGATTCCATCATCTATGATTGAGTTGCGAAAACTTCTGGATAGGTATCCTACATCTGCACCGAATTCTTTCTGGTTAAAGAATCTCTTTCTAGTTGCTCTGGAACAATTAGGAGATGAAATCGAAGAAATATGGACTTCTGGCGGCAACATGCTTGGTCCCGCTTATGGGGTCAAATCAATACAAATATTTGAATATCAATCTCATCGATATCATCGATCTCATACCAAATCCCATCAATCGAATCACTTTTTCGAGAAATACGAGACATCTAAGTCATACAAGTAAAAGATCTATTCATTGATAAGAAAAAGAAAAAACGTGAATGGGGATTGGATTGATGATAAAATAGAATCCTGGGTCGCGAACAGTGATTCGATTGATGATGAAGAAAGAGAATTCTTGGTTCAGTTCTCCGCCTTAACGACAGAAAAAAGAATTCTATTGAGTCTGACTCATAGTGATCATTTATCAAAGAATGACTCTGGTTATCAAATGATTGAACAACCGGGAGCAATTTACTTACGACTTAGTTGACATTCATAACAAGTATCTATTGAATTATGAGTTCAATACATCCTGTTTAGCAGAAAGACGGGTATTCCTTGCTCATTATCAGACAATCACTTATTCACAAACATCGTGTGGGACTATTTGCATTTCCCATCTCATGGAAAACCCTTTTCGCTCCGCTTAGCCTTATCCCCCTCTAGGGGATTTTAGTGATAGGTTCTATAGGAACTGGACGATCCTATTTGGTCAAATACCTAGCGACAAACTCCTATGTTCCTTTCATTACGTCTGAACAAGTTCCTGGATAACAAGCCTAAAGGTTTTCCTATTGATGATAGTGACGATATCGATCGTGACCTTGATACGGAGCTGGAACTGCTAACTATGATGAATGATATGGATATGATGCCGGAACTAGACCGACTTTATATCACCCTTCAATTCGAATTAGCAAAAGCAATGTCTCCTTGCATAATATGGATTCCAAACATTCATGATCTGGATGTGAATGAGTCGAATTACTTATCCCTCGGTCTATTAGTGAACCATCTCTCTGAAAGCTGTTCCACTAGAAATATTCTTGTTATTGCTTCGACTCATATTCCCCAAAAAGTGGATCCCGCTCTAATAGCTCCGAATAAATTAAATACGTGCATTAAGATACGAAGGCTTCTTATTCCACAACAACGAAAGCACTTTTTCACTCTTTCATATACTAGGGGATTTCACTTGGAAAAGAAAATGTTCCATACTAACGGATTCGGGTCCATAACCATGGGTTCCAATGTAAGAGATCTTGTAGCACTTACCAATGAGGCCCTATCGATTAGTATTACACAGAAGAAAGAAATTATAGACACTAATACAATTAGATCCGCTCTTCATAGACAAACTTGGGATTTGCGATCCCAGGTAAGATCGGTTCAGGATGATTTTCTCCTTTTCTATCAGATAGGAAGGGTTGTAGCACAAAATGTACTTCTAAGTAATTGCCCCATAGATCCTATATCTATCTATATGAAGAAGAAATCATGTAACGAAGGGGATTCTTATTTGTACAAATGGTACTTCGAACTTGGAACGAGCATGAAGAAATTAACGATACTTCTTTATCTTTTGAGTTGTTCTGCCGGATCGGTCGCTCAAGATCTTTGGTCTCTACCCGGACCCGATGAAAAAAATGGGATCACTTCTTATGGACTCGTTGAGAATGATTCGGATCTAGTTCATGGCCTATTAGAAGTAGAAGGCGCTCTGGTGGGATCTTCACGGACAGAAAAAGATTGCAGTCCGTTTGATAATGATCGAGTTACATTGCTTCTTCGGCCCGAACCGAGGAATCCCTTAGATATGATGCAAAATGGATCTTGTTCTATCTTTGATCAGAGATTTCTCTATGAAAAATACGAGTCGGAGTTTGAAGAAGGGGAGGGGGAAAGGAGCCCTTGACCCGCAACAGATAGAGGAGGATTTATTCAATCACATAGTTTGGGCTCCTAGAATATGGCGCCCTTGGGGCTTTCTATTTGATTGTATCGAAAGGCCCAATGAATTGGGATTTCCCTATTGGTCCAGGTCATTTCGGGGCAAGCGGATCATTTATGATGAAGAGGATGAGCTTCAAGAGAATGATTCGGAGTTCTTGCAGAGTGGAACCATGCAGTACCAGACACGAGATAGATCTTCCAAAGAACAAGGCCTTTTTCAAATAAGCCAATTCATTTGGGACCCTGCAGATCCGCTCTTTTTCCTATTCAAAGATCAGCCCCCTGGCTAAGTACTTTCAATCTAGCAGGCTAGCTGCCTGTGCCGCCCCTAAATCTTGGACATTTTGGCGCAGGTTGGAGCCCTTTCATGAAATCGAAGAGCCGGTCCTCTTCCGTCATACCAAAAATGTCCAGGGAGAACTACGAAAGATGGCCTTCACATACTCGCCTGTTTGCTTCAGGCTCATCAACATGGCGGACCACAACCGGGCAGGAAAACCCTCCATTCTGCCTGAAACTCGTCCACAAAAGAAAGATAATTGCAATTCACGCTCCGCCTTCTTTACGTCTTTTGGTCCGCCACCAGAACCATCAAGATAGATCCGTATTCACCGACGCCTCCTCGGACTACGTCCGACAAGCCGTTCCATATCCCAAAAGTCTTCAATCTTAGCATCTCGGGTGCCAACGAATGCCTTTGATTTCGCTTGATTCGAACCATCTACGTCGAGCCACTGCTTACGGCCTTCTTTAGTATGGTGACCTCGCCCCTACTCTCTAAAGCTTGCCACCCCTAACTATTAGTAGAAAGACTTCCACGACCCCCTGTCCTTTCATCATGGTCCGCCTAACCAGCCCATCTTTATCCAGAGAAGCAACCGCTCGCTCGAAGCCTGTCCCGTCAGTTGTGTAACACACTCCGCTCCCGTCGAGCCGCACTAGCCTACGGGTTCTTCCCACTAGCGCCTATCCAATATCCGATTCAACTTGAGCTTGGATTGCTGCTTTTCCTCTCTCTGTATTCTGTATAAAGTAAGTCCCAGTGTTGGGCAGAGCTCATTATCAAAGGACCCTTTCGCTGGAATGCTTGCTTGAATCTAGCTACTCCCATGAAACTAATTTTGCACTCTATACGCTATGGCTACAAACCGAAGAAGTCGGAAGTAGTTCATCGCCTGTGGGAGCTTGCTGATAGTGAGGAAGCCATAATCTATCTATCGGATTGCCTATTTGTCAAGAGATACTCTCGTCCTACTGCTTCCTTTTCATTGCCTTAATGGCACACATCTTCTAGTTGGCAGGGCTCGGTTTCTCTTTGGGGGCATTTGCTAATTAAATCAATGGTATGGCACCTTAAAGAAGGACCTTGGTCGGATTCATTCGTGAAAGCTGTTCTGGGGTATTTATATTACTATTGGATGTTGTGCTTCATACCCGACAAAGGAAGAAGAATGACATTCCCCGAAACTCTAAGTCATCAACTTGTTTAGAAGTGATATATTTTCTTATTCTCGAAGGTAAGAATAGTGTATATAAGAGAGAGGTGGCCCATGGCTTTGAAGATTCTCTTTATCAGCTAAGGATCTTGGTAAAGCTATTCAAATATATTCTGCATTGGACTTCAGCCTCTGGCACTCAATCGCTAGCCTTTCACATTCTTCTGTCATAGTTTGTGCGTTGAGCTAAGTCGTCCAAAGTAAACCTGAAGAGCATTGTTTCTGGTTTCCGACTCTCTGAGCTGAGTAGTCGTCTTATTCAGATGAGCTTGCAGGGCCTTTTCTGAGTTTACCCATCTCATCGGCCATAAATGGTTATGTGTTCCCTAGCCGCTGGTTTCTTTCTGCCCACTTCTCATATTGCTTGATTGATATACCGCCGGAGTTTCCGAACCTTGCTCTTTCTCCAGCCTTTTTCCCGATCCTCCATTCAAGCTCAGTCATACTAGCTTTCTTTTTGAATTTCGTACCGAGCTTATTCTTTTGCACGGATATCCTCTGCTCCGTATGGGCCATATACTCTAGGTGTCATAAATTCCTACGTTGATCGTGCCAGGTAGGATATTCCTCAGTAGTCCCTCCAGTGTAGTTCCCAGGGGCTGGGCTATCCGGTGTGTCTGCTTCCACGCCTTGGCCACCTCTTTTACTCGTTCTACGGCTCCCTCCTCTTCGTAAGAGAACTCCAACTGACTCAACCCATGGGTCATAGGAATGAACTGTTTTGACCCGATCTGTCTCCTGGTGCATAGTTAATGCATCCCAAGGTCCTAACAGGGGAACCCCAGGGTAATCACCACACGGAGCCATCAAAGTGCTAGCTCTTTCTCCCGGAGCAAGAGTGGAAGAAAGCTTTCCTTTTGCCTTCGAGCTAAGGTAATTCCCTGCATTTTTAGTTTTACTTTTAGCTATTGAAAGTGCCCCATAAACCATCGAGTTATAATTGCCTTATACCCTCCCTTCCTCTCTTACAGGCGATTTGAGTTCTCTTGCGGTACTGGTGAGGGCTAACGATAAGAGAGTTGAATGGTAGGGAAATGGATAAGATTCCATGAGAGGGCTATAAGTAGGCCGTTTGCTATTGCTATAAGGGCTGCTCACCTTTATACGGCTTGGCTTCGCTATCGCTCCTATGTAGTGGTCGACCTAAAAAGTGGTATTCCTGCCATACCAGAATGCTTCTTATCTAGTGCTAGAAGCTTCGCCAGAAGCAAGATGAGGGTGCTCTGCTTCGTAGACAAGGCTCGTTCCGTACTTGACTTACGAGCTCGTGTAGTACTCGCCCCTATCTCTAAAGGGGCTTATGCACTCCCTGTCTACTAAACGAGCGTTGGAGCGAGCGAGCGAAGCCTTCAATTTAGTGGCTTCCCCCTCACCCTATTCTTTTCTTTTCGCTTAAGCTCCCCCGGTTTGGGGATTAATTGATTGGATACCCGAGAACCATAATCTTTCCTAGGAACAGCTTCTACGACGATAGATAGGGTCAGGTCTGTTTGGCATCTATGCCCCCTGCCCTCCAAACAGTATGGGAGCCTTTCAGCTCGTACTGCTCACACACCTAGATCTTCACGGCACCTCCTCTACCATAGTGTAAGCTGGGAGCAGCTCCGAAAAGCGAGGCCAAAATTCGCTTTCAACAACACCACGAAAAAAGTAAACTATGGTTGCCCACTGATCTGATCATAGGTTAAATCCAATCCCTTCGCTTCGCGCCTTTGTTTTCTTTGGGCTTAGTTACGGCCATTCTCGTTTGAACAAGAGCTCAATTACATCGACCCTGGTATTCTCCGAGAGCTTAGACGCCACCGGGCTTATTCCTAAAAGAAGGTATTCTATAGCAAGCACCGTCTTCTCTAACAGAAATGGAAGGGTTTTCTTCAGCCTCAGAGCTAAGCATTCGTTCCCAGTCGACAACAGCAGTTACGCCTTTTTCTTTTCCGCATGCCCCTACTACTAAACTAAAAGAGCTAAATCTAAAACAGCGAAATCGATTGGGGATCGTTTTTAAAGAAATTTCCTGTTCGCCGCTTCTTAATGGTAGGCCTTTGCCGGGGAAATAGTAGTGAGAAGAACTGGCTTCCCCTTCTTATTGGCATAGCCTTCGTGCTCCATACCCATGGGTCACTTCAGTCCCTTTAGAGATGGAAAAGGCAGTTCGTAAGAACTGCTAGCCATTGACCTTTCGCCCGTCTTCTTCTTCGCTTAGTGAGTTGCCTCTCTCCTCGGGTGACTGAACTCGCTTTTAAGCAATCAGAGTAGGGATCTCTCTTCGATGAGTCAGACTAGGCTATGATTCCCAGATAGGAAGAAAGAGCATTCGCCACTTCAAGCTAGTCACTAGAACTCCCTCCTTACTTAGATCTTCGTGACCCAGGGGAGAAGCTTGGCTTATTGAACTCCTAACTCATTTGCCCTGAGCCCCGTATTCCTTTGATTCTTCTCCCGTTCGTGCCAAGGAAAGCTTTCAGGCAGTCCAATAGCACCGGATTCTTCCTTCACCCCTGAAAGGGATTCGTGAACAACTGCAGCGGAGATTCCACAAAGACTAGCTTACGCTCTACCATATAAAGAAGGGAAATTCCACCCCGGAAACCATTTGATCAAGAGTGAACAGCTGAGAGTAATGGCATACAACACTTTATCCCTTTATTAGGATTGAGACCCTGGGGTGACTGAATTCGCTTTCGAGCTAACTGTAGCGGATGAAATGGCAGCAGTCGTGAACAGGAAAAGCTTCGTTCTTTTAAGTTGTAGCTGGGTAGCCTCCGATATGGCTAGGCTATTAAGTCAGAGATGGGCCTTGAGACGGGATCAACTACAATTGGCCTATCGCTTCTGTAGACTATTCCTGGTGAGTTGCCTACCCGAGCCCGAACTCGCTTAAGGGAAAAAGAGCAAGCAACTGAAGACATCACATCGCTTTCTTCCTCCAAGACTATGCTACCATTAACTTAACATGCTAGTACGCCTAGCAACAAAAGACTAATCAGCCTTTCGCTCGTCCCCTAGGAAAGAGAATTCCCATTCCCCGGTCAAAAAAAAGTACTACTTACTTTGCAGCATATGAAATAGCTGCGCTTATGCCTCCAACATCAATAGCAGCGGAAAAGATCACAGTAGCTGAAACCAAGGGCGTCGACTCAAGCAAGAACAGCAACCGACTCTCACTAATTGCTGCCCATGTTCATCAATCACGCTAGTCGAACTAGAGCTACAGCCTGCCTTACGATACGAGGGAGAATTTCCACTGCTCTGTCTTCTCGGAGATTGCCGGGTGTTCAAAAAAACTCAAAACGAATTTCATCCCGAGGTGACTTCGCTAGACTTGCTTCTAGTCTGATAGGAAATCAAACTCACAGTCGTAAGAACTGAAGGCCTAAGACCGCTTATTCCTTCTCGAAAGCTGCCCGCGAATGCCCTTCTTACTAGGCTGACAGCAGTGAGGTCGAATCCCAGGGGAAATCCCTTTAGAAAATCGGAGAAAGCCCGGGTGGACCAATGTAGCAGATTATCGGCATCTCAGAAGGACTAACGCCCTTGTTGGCTACTTTGCTTTTGGTTCTTTCACTCCGAAAGAAGTGAATCTGGAAGTTCCGTCGCTCCCTGGAGAGCTAATTGCAGCAGATTCAATAGCTGCGGGTTCGTGAAAAAGTCATTCTGCTGAGGAATGGAAGAATTTCATTGCCTTTGCTTCTTTCGCTACGTGGGGAATTTTATATTCTACGATCCTTGCTTACCTTGCTTTATCGGGCGATGATTCTTGGCTTGGTTGGCCACTCTGCTATTAAGATTAAGGGTTCCCATCGAGAAATTTTTTTCAGAAGAACTCCCCCCCTTTGACTCGCCATGCCACTATATCCATAATGACCGGCGAGTCGGAACATGTACGAATATAACCACGCGGAGCGCCGGACCGGTCTATCGAAGAAAGAGATCATTGAGCCTATTTTTCCGTTTGGAACCCTATAGTTTTTTTGAATTTAGTTTAATATATAATAAGAATAAGCTAAGGGAGTTGGGAATCGCAAGAATTGAGAAGTCCTCCATTGAATTGAATAGGGTGAGAAACAGGTTCGGAAATGGCCGGATTAGCAGGTAATGAAATTGAACAGGACCTTCTCTATTTTGGAGGGATCCCTCATATTGAGGAGGCTTCCCGGACTCGTAACATACGGCTAAAAACAAGACAGAAGAGGGTCAGTAGTCTCTGCCGTTGCAGGTCCTTCTCCTTCCGCCGAGACGGCCCTCTTTTTTTTGTTTTCTTGTTCACCGCGGCACGAAATCATAACATAAAGAAGCTGGAATAACTCAGAAAGAGAGTGGCGCCTAGCCGTTGAGAGCGTCTGTTGTCTTTGTAGAGGAACAGTACGATCTTGGACTGGCCCCCTTCGCATGACCTAGAAAGAAAAAGAAGTCCGTGCTACTATAAGGCCTCTAAACTCCTCCCTCAGGGACACTGTTGCGTTGCCCATGGGGACGGGGTAGCCCCGACTTCCATAGGTCCTTGGTTCGACCTCCTAATGAGAATTGAGGTCCTTGCGCGGGCGTCTCATCCCTAAGACTTGCTTGCTCTGTATGGAGTGTCCCGTGGTTCCTCGAGTGCCAGCCGCAGAGAGGAATGCCATCAACTAGGGCGCTATTGACCACTAACCACTCGCTCGCCGGCCGCTCGGGCTCCGCGTTTCAAGTTCGTTATCCTAACCGTCTCCTCTCCTCCACCGGGAGCCTGGCCCCTTCTTCTATCTTATCTACTGCCTTGCTCCTCGGCTCCATACTGCTCCAGCCGCTCGCTGTAATAGCTTGCTTCTCGGGTGGCTCGCACCCTGGTTGGTGCGGCTGAGCCAGAGTGGGCTCAGCAGTCGGCCTATGTTTCCGGGCGCACGCATAAAGGCATGATTAGTTCCACAAATCTCACTGCACTGACCATAGTAAACTCCTTCTCGTTGTACCGAAATAGAGGTCTGATTTAAACGACCAGGTACAGCATCACATTTGACACCTAAGGAAGGTACAGCCCAACTATGAGGTACATCAGCAGGTGTTACAATAATACGTAAATGAGTTTTTTCTGGTACAACCACTCTATTGTCCACTTCTAATAAACGTGATTGACCCAATTCTGGATCATCTTCTGGAATCGTATAACTGTCAAAAGTGAGTGACTGTTCATCTCCACTGTTATAGTCCGAATACTCATAAGTCCAATACCATTGATGTCCAATAGCTTTGATAGTAATGGCTGGATCTACTACTACCTCGTCCATTGAATATAAGAGAGCAAATGATGGTATAGCAATGAACATCAGGATGATACTAGGAAATATGGTCCACAGAATCTCGATAGTAGTTCCATGAACAATCCTTTGCGGGATTGGATTTTTTTTATAGTGGAAGTGCCATAAAGCGCGAACCAAGATCCATGATACGAAAACAAAAATCAGAATCAAAAAGAAAAAGATATCGTGATGTAAGTCTATAATTCCTTGCATCATAGGTGTTGCTGCGTCTTGAGATCCTAATTGCCATGGTTCTGCTGCATCACAAGGAGCAATTGTGAGGAATAGACATTCTAGAACAATCATCTTCTTTGGTTCATTCTTTGACTGCTCTGCTCCCCCAAAGAAAAAAGAGAGACTTGCTCTCCCAATTCAGGAAGACGGGAATCGCCTTGGTCCAACCAAGAAAGGCATGGGAGTGAAGGGCATAAAGAAAAGATTGGCTCCTTCTAAAGCTCTCTTTCTTCTCCTACGATATTTCTAGTTTGAAGGAAACCCTAAAAAAAAAGGAACCTTTCCTCTCCCCAGCATTTCGGGTTAAGAAGATGTGAAAGCGCCTTTATCTCTATAAGAACGGTGCGTTCCGAGGTGTGAAGTGGGAGAGAGGGGATTTCATAATTGTGGTTTTGAATAAGACGACCTTTTCATTTTTCATTTTTTTCTTTTTGAAAAAGTAATAAGAATGAGAGGTGTTAAGCTTTTTATCATCCTGGCGTCGAGCTATTTTTCCGCAGGACCTCCCCTACAGTATCGTCACCGCAGTAGAGTTTAACCACCGGATGGATTGGTGTTGTTCCTCTACGCCTAGGACACCAGAATATCGAACCATGAACGAAGAAAGGCGTGCGAGAAAAAGAAAAAGCATATTGGATAGTGATTATGAGGCCCCAATTCTTGACTGGAGGGGACACCAAAGGCCTCCGCCCTTCCATCCCATGGATAGATAGAGAGGGAGGGCAGAGCTCTTGGTTTTTTCATGTTGTAAAAGAGTTGAACAATGAAAATAGATGGCGAGTGCCTGATTGAATTGATCGGGTCATGTAGGAACAAGCAAGAAAACGGATGTGCGTACTAACGGCTTTCGCGCTAGCTCAATCCGTTGCTTCTTTCTACCGGTCTGTTAGGATGCCTCAGCTGCATACATCACTGCACTTCCACTTGACACCTATCGTAATGATAAACGGCTCGTCTCGCCGTGACCTTCTCTTGAATTCTCAAAACTTCTGTCGCTCGATCCCCGCAGGGACAGAGAACCCCTTGCTCGCTCTGTTCAAGGATATCAAAGCTGCAGTTTGAAAGATTCAAGCCTACAAGGCTCCTTAACCATCAGGTCTGAAAACCATATTATATCAGACCTATTGGGACATCATTAGTAAATCTTTTTGTGACCAAATAAGAATAGCTTTGCTAGCACCTTCTGTGCACCACATATGAACCAAACCTTCATCACTCCGATCCCTAAAGTGGACCATCCTGAACTGATCAATCAGTTTAGATCGTGTAAGCCTTTGCAATACCACGTAGAAGATTTTTACAACAATTATTGTATCGAGACTCATACCTTACCTGGGCAGCCTCATTAGTACTAACCAAAGCAGCTTCATCCCTGGGAGAAAGAGAAAGACGTCTTCCAATATTCTCATCATTCACTCCCGTGCATAAGTAAGACACCCTCTCAGATAGATAAAATTGACTGCTTTAAAAAAGATGTGAGATCAGGAAGCAAGAGTATAAATTATTTCAATAAGGCATCCTCAATCTCAAAAAACCGAAATGACGCCCTACGAGCCGAGCGAGATTGGAGAATTTGTCCATGCATGAGCAAAGAAATTTATCTTCTTTAGCTAGAGTGACAGATTAAGAAGAAAGAGAAGCCGTTGCGGTTCGCATTGGAGCTGCTGTCACTGTCCAAGTACTTCCTCTCCTTTATCAGTCGAGCTCAATTACATCGATCCTCTTAGGCGAGCGACTTCTAGAGCAACTAGTGTTCATCCCCTTTAAAGGAGTGGTGCTTTTGGATGGAATTCCCCCAAGACCGTGCCTGCTTTGCAGGCTAGCTTTCAGACATCTTCAACTAGTTCCTATTAGGTGAGCTACTTCTTTCACATCTCTATATTAATGAATCTAAGGCTTTATTCCCCGTGACTGGTTGGCTAAGAAGCTTACTTTCGGGAGCTAGTGTACCGGAGGTTAACCTATTCATATCTCCTTAATCGTTATTGGCCAAGACCTTTATTAAGTATTAAGGATTGACTGGCTGGCATGCTTTGAAGCAGGTTAGGGTTGGCGCATATCGGTTGTGGATCTAATCAGCTCCATCAGACCGCCCGCCTTTTGTCGTTCGGATCCCCCTCCTCCGCCGACTCAGGAGCAGGCAAATTGAGATCCAAACGCGGTCGAATCGACTTTCTATACGAAAATTTTCGACCTTTTTTCGGAAGACTGAAGACCAATCTCGATGAAAAGAGAGGATTCGAAGGATGTGACCCGTGCACTCAGCCTTGCTCTCTATGACGCCTGGGAACATGACATAGACAGTCGTCTGTCGCATTTCAAAACTTTAAGACGCGACTTCGGAACTACCCGCTGTTCCATTTGGGATAAATTCATAGCCAACCTGCAAGAATTGGGAAATTCCCAAGTTTAAAATAAATTTAAGTTATTTTTATGAATTGTTGATATGTAATGAGAGAGAAAGTTGAACTGCGTATGGCTTGCTTTTTGGAAGATAGATTTGCAAGATATCTGTTCCCGGAAGCAAAAGTAGCTCGAGCCAAAGGCGAGAGCGAGGCCCCCGCTGGAGGGGGGTGAAGATCCAAAACCTATAGGGATTTTACTTTGAAGGTATTCCGTCGAGTGGAAGATCTATATGATCACTCCAAAATTTGAATGGGGGACACACCTTTTTCCGCGCATTGGATTATTTTAAATGGAAATATGGTCAACGATTGCTACTAAGAACCTAAGAGAATCATTTGGATGGCTGATATCTTATGATACGCCACCTAAAGAAGAAAAGAGTAGAACCTAACGGATCGAATCTAAAAATTCCGATTGCTTTCGGGCTTGTCCGAGAATTAGAGCTTTTGGGTGACATAGTAGTCCTAGCCCAGGAGTTGCAACCGCCCGACCCTCCGAGGAGGGGTTAGTTGCCAGCCTCGAGTGCCTTTGATCCTTGGAATTTACTTTTGGTGTCTATTTCCGCTACTGTCATGATTTAGATTCTAACCTCTTATCTAGCGGTGCAATGGGGACTACGATAGACCGATGCCAAGCAATGCTACCCGAAGACTAAAATGAATAGCTATCGATGAAAGATCCCGCCCATTTCTGGTTTTCTTCGAACCAATGGGAGACTTGCATCTCCGGCGACTCAGATATGGGACTTCCGTCAAAGCTTCCTGGTTGTAGCGAAATAGACCGGCCTATCTACTTAAGAGGGAACGAAGGCCCCTGGACCATGGGAGACTACCAGTTCTTGCTCCGGATGCTGCTACCGAAAGATGGTAAGGAATGGAATGATGAAAGGCCGGGTTCCCCCTAGGTGCCAGTTAGACATGAACTGAGACAGGGGAAGTCCATAAGAAGGGCTGAATCCAAAGCATTGACCCGTCGGGGTGATTCACCCTGAAAGACCAGTTCTTCCCTTTCCTTTATGCAAGTGAAGTAACTCATAGTTCACGAAGAAGATAAGCACTCCGCTATATCTTTGATAAATAGGGTAAAGGAGTAACCTTATAGAGAGTAGTAGATAGTAGGTATTGTAACCTTGATAGGACAGATCTATCGATATTCTATGCTTTCATAGTAATGGAAATGGAGTAAAGGAAGATTCCGATAAAGGAGTGAGTGAAGATAGCCATAGCTATAGTCAAAGTGGATAGATGCCTATAACAGTGATCCACTAGGAAGTCAGAGTATCGGATGATGGAAATACAGGGTCCGGAAACTTCCAATTCTATAAGCTGGGGAAGAGCCCTAACTAGGAGGCTTCTAGCTTACCATCTATAGTAGGCCTCGAAACCTTTCCATATTCTTCTACTCCAGGTGACATCATAAAGGGGAGCCTTAAGTAGGAGTCCCGGAAGAGGAATCAACAACGGAAGGTGAAACCGGCTGATGGCATCGAAGAAGGCAATGAAATAGGTGCAGAAAGCAGGCCATCTGAAGGAGGAGTACCAGTGGATAGAGAAGGCAATTCCAGTTCCACTATCGGATTCTGGGCATGAAGCCTTTACAAGGGCTGAGCTATCGAAACTAGGGCAAGAAAATCACACGTAGAAGGGAGGGATCCGCCAGATTTCACTTAAAATGAAAGTAATTCCACGAACAGGTTTAGAGTAGTCAATTCAAGACTTATAGTAGGACTTTCTCTGTCGGGAGATGGTTTAGCGCGAGTAGTAGGAAGGGGAGGCATCAAGTCAAAGATTTCCCTCTTCAACTCCGTCCAACAAGAGGAAATTCCATAGCTGATTCCTTGCCATCTACAGTAAGAGGACTCCGACAGGTTCTTATGCCAGCCAGAAAGACTTTCACAGAAGGAGGGGTAACGAATGGTTTAGCAGGAGCTGAATAAGTCTCGGAAGTTGCCGTTGTAAAGGCTTCACCGGTCAGGCATTCACCAGCTGTTCTTTCTTTAGTTGCTGTATCGGAAAGTCCTCTTAATTCAACTGGAAAAGGTTTATCAGTAGCGGAAGTAACTGAAAAATAGTAGAATAATCCACTCCAGCTGAGCTATAAAGATCCCTCTCCTGCCGGAGTCATAAACTCCAGATTCTTCGGCTGTTCCAGGAGCTGCATAAAGGGATGCTTTAGCTGTTGAGGCGAAGAAGGGAATTGAATTGAGGTAAGGCTGGTATAAGAGAATGGAGTTACTGAGCTACTGAGCTAATGGCCTAGAAGTAAGTGGAGTTAAGACAGCTCGTAGCAGTATCGGAATACGATAGAATCCCTTCTTTACTTACCTATAGGCGAGTGATCACGAACGAAGGATGAATAGAGGCGTAGTCTATAGCCGGCATAAGCCGTAACAGGAGTTCGAGTTTTAGTTACTCCAAGAACTACAGGGAATGCCATAGTAGAGCTAAAGCCAATAGCCGTAGCAGTGAAAGCTGTCTATCAGAAGGTAGGAAAGGTCCTCTTGCTCTAGCAGTCAACGAATCTCCATCGGAAAGGGAGGATCTTGTTACTGGTTCAATACCAGAAAGGGAATCTACATATGAAATAGTTCCAATATCGGCACAAAGATAAGCAGGAAATGGTGTAGCATCAGAGTGAATAGTTTATGTAGCTGGTAACTCATTCACCTCTCCAGCTTCTCCGAGCTATCTATCTCTAATTCATTTACTTTACTTAACTTACGAAGCCAGTCTCCTCTATAAGACTTTCATTCCCTAGACCTCGTAGGCTGATGATTGCCTTGATTGGCCAACAGTATCAGTTCAATCTGGCATTTCATCCTTGGTAAGGGTGTACACTATCAATGAACCAGTAGTTGCATTTACAGCAGAAGATAGATCGGTCCTCGTAGAACGTTCAAGACTTTTAGTCTGTTGTTCCATATCTATTACTAAACCTCGTGGTATCCACGTACAAAACATACCATTACCAAGAAAATAATTAGCACATTGGTGTCGGTCTACTAAGCCAGTCAATCAAGTATGTAGTGTATAGTCCATGGTGTAGGACAGGTTTTAGTCCGAGGAGTTCAATTAAAGGATTTATCTATAGTAAGAGTGATCCATGGCCTTGAGCCATGAGTCATAGAAGAATTCCTTCATGCTTCCCATAGGGATAGAAAAGAGTAAAGTGGCCGGTTAAGCAGCTAGTCCTAATCTAGGCACATACGCCGGTTAGAGCAGTGCCTTTTCAAAGCTTAGCTTCTGAGATTCTCTTACTAATAGAAAAAATCTTGATTTCGGTAAAGTCTTCTGCTTCTTGGCCTGGCCCAGATCTTCTTGAATAAACTACTGTTTGCCCCTTGGAATGAAGCCTCTTAGGCTGTCTACCTTTGATTCAATAGTCTCACCTTGGCGGTCTACTGAGAAGGTCGTATCCATGGTAGGGAAAGGCTTCCTTCCTTGATCACGTGGTACGTACCAGGGACCTCACGTATACCTCTTCACCAAGGTCTGACTTGGGAACCAACCTGGAAAGCAATACCGAATTGTCCTTACCTTACATCACAGTTGATTGAAGGTGGTGTCAAACCTCGGTTAGCTCGTTCAAAATCCCCTTTCTAGCTATTACCTTTGCCAGAGGATTTTTCATTTATTTCTGAAGGCCTCTATCTAGCTGTCTAGCGCCTTTTCTGATCATTATATGGAAGAATATGAATCATTAAACGTGACTTTTGAAGTCATAATCTCGCTATCTGCTGGGATCTAGTCCATGAAAGACCTCTCACTGGCTTGCCCACAGGATTTCTTAACCTAGTTTGCAGGAACTTGATGTTAAGTAAACTCCAAAGAGAACTTTCAAATTGCCTTACCTTATCAATTCAACTCTATGGTTAGCAACTGCCATCTAAAGAACTTTTAGAACAGTATTTATTGGTCTAACTGGCTTTAAGCTGAGCTTCTTCTGCAACTGGCTGATCGGATGGAAATAAAGAGGGAAGGACTTTTGTTTCACTTACAGACTGACCGCTAGAATGAAAAGAGGCCTTCTCATAGCCTGTGAATCGGAAGCCCTAGACCATACCAACTCGCTTCAGACTCACTTTTCAGCTCACAATTGAGAAAGTAAAGTGTTCAACTTCAAAGGTCGGAGAAAGACTCTCTACAAGCGAATAGGAGTACTTTGCAAGTGCACCAATGTCCCAGAGGAAGGAAGATATGAGTTAGGGCATGACAGACCTCTTCACGTAAGAAGAAGGTGCGGGTGTACAGGTCTAAGTCCTAAATGAGAAAGGCGGTGTTCGCTAACCACCTAACCATCAGCAGATCTGCTTTCCAGGGCAGGTGAGGTTGTTGATTGATCCTAATCATGTGAAGCCCACGGAGCGGTATTAACTAAAGCATTTCTGAAACCGTGCTTTCGGCCAGAACAAGACAGGATTTATTTTCCAAGTTAGACTGCTGCTCGACCTTTCGAACGAACTGATCATGATGTATTGGAGTATTGACAGTATATCATCATTCGCCCCTACTTAATCTTACCTAGGAAGTTGAAAATACATTCCCTTGTTGTTTACTACCTGATTATTGGATGCCTATTCTGATACGGAGGGACCGGTACCCGCTCCTTCTGTTTAGGATTCCTGACCTTACTAAAAGCTCCCTTTCACAAATCATTCCTTTCAAAAGGGGCACTAAACACGAACAGAAAGTGAAAAAGACTCCCCTTTTGAACTCAGTTAAACAATTTTTTGCACGACAAGCAGTCGAGAAACAAATGATCGATGCCTTCAATCGGCGGGGCCTCGCTATTAACTACCTAGATAACCCACTAGTTTAGCCTTTGGAGACAAAGTACTCTGGGAAAGGAATAGAAGGACTCTCTCAAACCAGAAAGAAATGTCACGTACGGCACTTCCTAGCCAGCTCCTGACCAATATGCACAGTTCTTTAAAATAAGAAAATTGGGCAACAAACCAGATAATGACCCTCAGATAGCACTTCTTTAATGACAGCAAAGGAATGCACAGTAGCTCCAGCTAGCACAAACAAGTCATCAGCAAAGCTAAAGTCTTACCACTTAACCTTGCACTTTGGATTCAATCAAGCTCCTATCCATCCGATTTGGTCTCTATACATATCCCTCTTTTCGTGCTATGTTCTAGTTACGTCATGAGTTCTAGTAAGGATCTCATGGTTGCTAGTTTCAAGTCTCGGACTACAGTCTCTTTAGTATAGTATAAAAAACCCTGCTTTTCTTTTCTCGCCTTCCTTCTTTTTTTTAGCTAAGGGCGGTCTGCTTCCCTATGAGATGCTTGCCCAAGGTATTTTCCTATTTCAAGACCAAGGCGAGGATACGATACCCTAGTTCCTTAATCCAAATAGCCATAGGAGAAGCTAGACTAGCTTTGAAACATGGTCTTATGTGTCTAGAACAGAATCAAGATATAGAAAAGCATCCCCATCCGCAGACACATAAGCAGATGAAGAAGATGCTACTGGAGAAGAAAAGGAAGAATAAGCGAGCCTGTGACTGTCCCCTTCCTCAAGCAGCATAGGATTTCGTTTTTTTAGAAGGATGAGGAATTCTTCGATTTATTTGGTGGAAAGTTTGCCGTGAATAGAAAATCACCCTAATGGCTGAGCCAGGTATGCTTACCAACCTTTTCCCGAGCGCAGGAGAGTTCCTCGCCGTGCCCCGTACCGATGTGAATTGAATGAATGGACACCACACACATCTCCACTAGTTTGTGCTCCGAATCTATAAACTTCTGCGTGTCTTCTTCCTTCTTCGTTGGTACCAGCTTATCTGGTTCTCTTCTACCCTGGGATTTTTTTCTTTCTTAATAAATTGAATTAATGTTGTAAGGGACTCCCTTCTCACTAACAACTCTTTTTAGTAGACAGACAAGAGAGAAGAGTTCTGATGATAGGGTACGCCTAATTGATCGTAGATGTATGGGGAATAAACCTTGAATTGAGAGGAAGTCAAGTAGGAGCATTGTGTTAAGACAAAGGCGGTGGGTGGAAAAAAGATAGGTAAGCTATACTTAACCCACACGGGTTTTCCTTCGTTGACCCACATCCGTTGAATTCACGTTACGAATCAATGCTCGCAAGTCTCCCTGCAGCGGGTTATGACATAAGGGAAGTTTGATTCTAAATAAGGATGCTGCGAGGTTTTGTATCGGACCATAATATGGGCAAATGCCTCATGCTTGCCTGAAAAGTGTCCCAAGATACAATTCCCCTCACTATGCAAGCAGGAATCTTCGATTGCCTTTAAAGGGTTCGGCGCGCAATAACGACAGTTATCAAGTTCCGTTCCGACCTTCTTCTCGATGGGCTTACCTTCCCTTTTCTTTAATGACATAGAATATATTGTACGACAGGCGGCTATCAAGTTCCGGCTTTCCACAAACCGCCCTGGGTATAGAGACAGACTTCTATACTACTAGGGTCTTTTTCATTCTATGTGACAAGGGATTCCAACTTCTAGATTAACCTTCGACGGAGCGAACCGAAAAACTAACTTAACACTTCTGTCTGGCGAGCCATATACTAATGGAAGTGCTTTCTCCTCCGAGCATTCAATCTAGCCTATTGACTGGGTTGAAGGACACCCTCCCTCAATCATAAAAAAGGTATTTTCGGACAGTCGATCTTGCGCGCCAGACCAACCTGTTGACCTCAAAACCGTCCGGAGCCTACTTGTCTCTACAAGCGGTGGACATGCAACTCCTTAACAGGGAAGAATTGGAGATCTTCCTAGAACCTTATAGAATTTGACCAGAGGGTCTTACCTGTGTGAACCTCTTTGAGCCCTTACCTTCTTAAGAAGGGACTAAGAAAAGGTCAAGCCGCACCTTTGCTCTTAGCATCATGTACCTTGGGTATCTCCTTGGCTTGAGGTCTCCGTTTGGTGTCCTTTCCCTTGAATTCCTTTTGAGTCTTTGACATTTTTGCGCCTGAGCCCATGGGCGAATACCAAGTGTTGATGGAGCGCCTCCCTTCTCTGGTATCCTCATACTTTTGTTTTGTGCGCCACTATAGCTTAGCATCTCCCGTAAGATACATGGTTGCGGTTGTGACCATGGCCAGAGGCTTCTTCCTCATCTACGTCACGGTGGTGTGGAGACATCCGAAAGAGAAGGCAGCCTATAATATATCTATTATTTGGTAGTTAGAGTAGGGAAGTCTACAGAAGGAGAGGAACCTTCACTGATGGACGGTTCCTCGTTGAGTCTACGGAAGGGTGGTGGTCGAGCACTCTTTTAGAGTTCGCAAGCGTAGGGAGCAGATAAGAGGTGGATTAGAGATGTCTTCTTTTCCTTCGGTTCGCTTACTAATGGGCAACCTAATAGGGCACTCAAACAAGAAAAGACGATGACTATTATCTCAAATCATAGAATAGACTTCCAATCCCAGTGGAACCTCTCTTCCTTAAACTCGTTCCAGGCATGGGATGTATTTTTTGAATAAAGAAGAATTTGTGGGTGTGTCTATTTTGCTGGTTTACCAATTGCTGGACTTAACCTGCCGTACTGATTCGGCAGCTCGATTGGAATATTTAAAAGAAGGAGTTCGTCCTGCACCTCCAGGTGTGCTGCTTCCTGCCACTACTTTTTGAGTCTCCCATTCTTCTATTGCTTGCTTTCCTTTCCAGCTGAAAGAGTAGTTTGAAATAGCGATTGATATGCCTGCTTTATGCGCAGGTATGGGTATGGAAGGAAAGACCAGCTCGGAAAGTGGCTCAC
>JACGWL010000897.1:70000-98514 GCA_034509725.1 Sesamum angolense
TAAACCACTTTGCCTCGGTTGTATGTAAACCCCCCCCTTCACCCCCACCCCCTAAAGTAGTAAAGAAGGGCTCTTTGGGGTCACATTTTCTTTCTATCTGACAGGACAAACAAATAGGAAGGGATGGTTCTTTCATTGCATTGATCGAAGAAGAACTAGAAAAAGATCTCTTTATTACTTTGAGAAGAGAATCGTTGGTTTGACCGACGAACTACGTGGGAAAATGGACCTTCTTTCTTTTATTTTTCAGCAATATTTTTGGAAAGTAACAATTCCATTCAGTTCGCTTTCGGAAAACTTGCTGGTCGCGGATTAGTTCGTTCTGCGCCGCCAGCGGCCTAAAATCAAAGGCGCAGGTTGATCTCTCTGGTTGAGGCTGCATTCATTTATTCAACTTGACACGTGGGAAGGGCTTACTCTCCTAGTGGCTCGGCTTGGTCTCGCTCCCTTCCCGCACTATTCCTCCCCACTAAAAAGAGCGATTGAGAATCTCGAGAACCTCTGTCTTCGCGGGGCGATTGTATCTTTTTCTTGTAGTGCCCTCCATTCCACTATTCTGATCGAGAAAAATGCTCTTCCGAACGACCAAGTCATAATGAGATTAAAAACCGATGCTTCCTTGGCCGTGTACATGCATTAGCATTATGTCATGTGATCCCCCATCCAGGATTGGAAGAAGTGCTATATGAGGACTTCGAAATCAAATAGAATATATTTCTTTCTGTGAGCCACTTAGTTCTCGAAACAAGAGATCAAAGTGATCTTCTTCCTTTTTCCCAATAAGTCGACGGCGTTACACCATTGGGATCGAATAAACTGGAGTACATATAGGATACCGGTGCTAAAACCTTTTCTCAGATATCTTCCAAACTCTTGGGGTCGTTGCTCGGATGTTGGTCTCCCGGTGTGAAACAGTTGGTTCCGTAGTTTTAGAATTCTGCTGATCCAAGTACTCCATCTCCATTATTGCATATGGCAATATAGAAAGTAAAGAGGAAAAGGCATGACCAGAAGAATTGTGTGAAATAAGTGAATTTATCTAGTTGAGGCATGATTGATTGAGAACCGATGATGACAGGTCAAGTCTGACGAAACCCCCAACAGAAAAGAAAGAGTTACTTGAAAAAGAAACTGTGCCATTAAAGCGCTTTCTTCTTCTTCAGATTGAAATTCTCTCTGGAACTAAGCTCTCACTTTTCAGTGGTATTCTCACAAAAAAAGAAGAATTGCTCCTAAAAATCTTCGTCTAAGCACAGTATTTCTTCCTTTGCCGGTATCCTACGATCTCTTGACTAAGTCATTTCACACTAAGCACTGAGAACATGGGCCCGTACCGTGCTACTGCCTTGACCTAGCTTCGGATTCTGAACTGGAAAACTGAAGCTTGCGAGATTGCTTGGTACCCTTTGCTAGCTTACAGCCCAAGTTAAGTAGGCGCATTCAACTTATTATAAAAATTATGGGATGGCCCTAATAAAGAAAGAAGAGGCCATTGGAATCGATAGCAAGAGACCACAGAGCAGGCAAAGCACGCATCCACAGGTGAGACGGCTCCTATCCGGATAGAAAAGGGAAGCGATCGCGTATCTCATAGAGTCCTTGCTCTTGCTATCCCCCATACGTAGAAAGAATATCCTAGTCTTTAACATCAGCCTCTTTGAGAGCAGAGCTCACTTGACTTTGCCCATATGATCCTTTAGCTAGTAGCTAGTTAGGGCATCTATTACAATCAAGCAATGAGAGACTTTCTTAGCTTAGTCTTTTTTAAGGTTCTGCCGGGTACTGCGCTAACGAATTCATAGTAGGAGAGGGTAAGAACTAACTCGAGCTAGTCTTACTGATTTATCCGACTTGGGGGTTCAAAGCATGACTGATGGAAAATCTTTCTAGCGTTCTGACGAGGTAGTCGCTCATAAGGCTATGCATTATGAGTTGCGTGATAAAAGGGAAGAGCGGCACTTAGCGGGAGTAGCTAATCGGTAGGAGTCGTTCCCTAAGGCTTCAGTCCTAATGTCTCTGGCGCAAAACTTAGGAGTTCCTTTATCTCTATGAAAGTTACGGACCAGGCTCTTAATTAAATAGAAATCCCGTTCAGAGCGGGCGAAGACTGAACAAAACAACCCTCGTACCCGTTTACACTGATCAGAACTAGCATCTTGCCTCATTTGCCTCAATCTCGGTGCCTGGTGGTCTACCCCACTCAAGCTTGGAACCCACTCTGAGAATCTCGGATAGTGCCTCAACCCACTGGTCTTCACCCTCGGTTAGCACGACTCAAAAACCACTGTAAACTCATGTTAGTGTTGCCTCTCTAGTGCCTCAGTCCTATGACCTTCACCCTGAATCAGCTTGGTATCCCTCTGGATCTCGTGCCTTCTTTCCCCAGCCAAAGACCTTGATTGGAATGCTTCCCCTGAGCCTGAGCTAAAGTAATCTTCTTCCTGCCATGCACTAAGCTACTCATCCGTCTTTTATAGAAAGCGGGCAATTGAACTACTAGATAAGCCGACCTAATACCTATATACTTTCCTTACACTGCTACAACTGAACTGGGCCAAGCCCAAATAGTTCTTCTTAAGGGAAAATCACTCTTTCTGACCTAGCAAGAAAACTCCTTGGGATTCTTATTACAGTGAGAACCCCATTTCACTAATCGCCAGGGAGGACATAAGTTCTCCAATTCGCATGTCTTACTCAAAATCGATAGATAGGTTGGTAGAGAGGGGGAATTGCATGATATGACCAACGAAGGCTTTGGAAAGCCCCTTGTGGGAGGGGAGGCGCGTAGAAGGTCTCATTATCTTAACAAGACGGTACAACGGTACACAAGACAGGATTTCCAATAGATGGAAAAACAGGCCCTTGAAAGGTGTAAAAGTAAGTAGAGCCCACTTACGGAGAAATGTCTTTTTTTTGAGATAACCATAAGCAGGTGGTGCTCCTTGAGAGCCCTAGATGAGACTTGAAGAAGCGTAGTTGCCAAATAACAGTAATTTCCCCTTTGGCCAGGAGGGGAAAACTAGTAATGGACCACAAAGCCTATTGAGGCTTTAACTGAAAATGATCCGATTAATTGATCAACTTCAACGGGATTTCGACAAGCCAAAAGGAAAGGGTGTAAAGCCAAGCCGATGATTAGACTGATTTAGGGAATGGCATCTTCTGCCAGGATCTCTGATTGAACGGGGTTCCTCATGTCTGTCCAACAGAACAAAAAGCCGAAGCTATTTTTCAAGAATCGCTGGGGATGCAGTAAATAAGAGATTCTCCAATTCCTGATGTATTTGATCTCGAGGCTGCTAAGGCAGCATGTGAAATGAAAGATGTTGTTCTCATTCCAGTCTCTGTCTAATCTTCTTCCTAGCTGCTATTGAATCCACTGCTAGAATGGAAGAATCCCCAGCTCTTGTTCTCGGATTTCTACTAAGGTAAGGCTCGGGACTGAACTAACTGCTAGGCTTTCCTTGCCTTGTCCAATAGGCTGTTTGCAGGATAAGGCGAGACAGATAGATCTCTCATTAAGAGAGGACGGGACTGATTCATAGATGTGGGAAGGAAAGGTTTAGGTAGCCCTAGCCTACGATTTCAGACAAATTCCCGGGTTTCCAGTGATAAAGTAAAGGACGGTCTTAGGTTGATGCGGAATAAGTCCTGAATGCCATTGTAGGAATGGAATAAAGGCTGTTCTTGCGATACCGAAACGGATTTCTTTATAGAATGACTTAAAGCTTGAAGGTGGCCAGTTAGTCCAAGAGATCGGACATCGGTTGTTGGAAAGTGCAGATGACTTGAATCCATAGTAAAAGATATACCCAAGGATAGTCAATCCGATTCCTTATAATAAAAATCATTCTACTATAGAAGTTCCCCTTTAGGGAAATATATACTCTCATAAAGTGTCCCGCTAAAACAAGAGCATTCTAGTATAAGGGTCCGGCACGAAGCCGATGTTTCTTTTGTGCCAGCCTTCATTCCCGCCAAAGCAAAAGAAAAGGCAGTTGAGGAAGCAGGCTCTGATGAATCAGATCAGTAACTAGCCGTCAGAGATGAAGAATGATACTAGGTTAATGGAATGGTCCGGGATGGAGACTCCAGGGAGGGAACCTCGAAAGGGCATGCGAAGAGCATGCCAAGGAAGAAAGGAAGCGAGACCGAGAAGGCGACACCCCACAGTGCTTAGCCAAGAGTGGATCACGAGGCATTGCAGCCCGATCCCGCGAAGCCGGGCACATACGCGCTGTAAGGTCCTTCCTTTTTCCCTGACATGATTCCCTTGCATATCCCTTTGTTCGATCCCTTCCCTTGCATTCTATTATGTAATGGCTTCAACCGCTCCTGAATCGGCGTAAGCCGTAAGAAGTCGGACGGCCTTAAATGCGACTCATCCCGGCTGATGGGGCTCATCTGATGTCGGCAGGTTTCGGTCTGGTAGGGAGGTCTCAATATTCATTACGAGCCTCTATTCTAAGGTCAGGTACCTATCCTTCTTTTGAACCAAGATGATCACCACCTTATCTTATTTGCAGGTTCGAATAGGAGGTTGTTGTTCGTTTGGAACTAGCAGGGCTGTTCAAACCAGGAGCCGGAAACTCATCAGTCGTTTAAGTAGGAAT
Source organism: Sesamum angolense (assembly GCA_034509725.1). Taxonomy (NCBI): domain Eukaryota; kingdom Viridiplantae; phylum Streptophyta; class Magnoliopsida; order Lamiales; family Pedaliaceae; genus Sesamum; species Sesamum angolense. The sequence goes on from JACGWL010000897.1 coordinate 74,614, forward strand.
CGAAGCTGGGGGCTCCAATGAGCCTGATCAAGAGGAGGCTAGAAATGTTGGGATACCTTACGAGTACATGGGCAAGAAGCAAGTTTGCTTGCAAGCAGATTCTGACAATCCAGTCTATGAGAAGTCGGGATCGGCTTTCTCAATTCAACTAGCGGAGTGAGTGATGAAGCGACCCAAAACAAAGGAAGAGGGAATTTAGAGAGGGCCCATGAGAAATCGTCTGTTGCCGAGATCCAGTGAGGCTGAACCACAGAAGCGGGAGGAGTATTATGTTGACGAGAGAAAGGCGCCTTCTCAGGGCGGGGAGACGAGCTATTTGACGGACAAAAAAAAATAATATAGAGAGTGATAAGCAAGCAGAGCCAACGGAGCCAAAATAGGGTTCTACCAGAGCGGAGCGAGGTGTATTCGAGTAAGAGAGTAAGTGCTAGATCCGCGAAAGGCAGGTAAGAGATTCATTTAGCAAAAACAGGGCAAAGCAAACAAAACAGAGAGAAGTTTTTCCTTGAAACACGAGGCTTAGTACTTAGGATGAGGCAAGTCCAGCTGCTGAGAAAGAAGCAGCACAAGAGCATAGATAAATAGAAAAACTCAGCTTCCAGAGTCAATCCTAGTCCGTATTTCCCAGCGATAGAATGGGAGAGTTTATTACTTTGTTGTGTATTCCGGAATGGACACATTGAAAACCATTCGACCTCATCGGGCACTCAACAGCTTCCTAAAGTGCACTCGCTCATTAGTCGTAAGACTAAAGCACTCCTCTCAATCCAGCTAGCAATGGATATGGATATTCTGCAAGCTATTTACTTTTCTCTCGCTCAATTACATCGAGCCTCTCCTTTAGTCGGCATCAAAACCAAGCCTGTCCCTCAATTACATCGAGCCTCGGAAGATTCACTGGAAAAAGCCCTTTTCACTTTATAGTCAAATCTCAGTTTGAGACTTCCGGTCTAACAGCGTATTGTCCCATCTCCTAGCTCAAACGTTGAGCAGTTTGGAATGAAACTTCCTCCCTATTCCTATGGGTCGAGTGAGCTCTTGCTTCTCCGCTTCGAGTAGCCGACTCGACCTTTCTTACCAGATATTGGATTACCTTTCAAACAGACGAGATTCCGCATCTACTTATTTCGGGATGAAGACATGTCGGCCTTACGACTGCTAATTGAGGCCTAAGGTATAGCAGTAACTGTATGAAACGTACTAGCAATGACTTTTGAGGAATTATTGATTCAAAACTTTCTAGCGCTACACCCCTTTTCAACTATCTCAAATAGCGCACTAGCCGTAAGAGAAAGAGGTGTCGAATACGGCCACTCATCCGCTGAGCTGGCCGAAAGCAAGCAAAGAGTCTTACTCTAAAGAAAAAGCCTATTCTATTCTACCTGCAAACTTTGAATCGAAGTACTTAGCACTCACCGCTACAATTGGCGCTGCATCTATCCCAATGAATTTTTAGCTTTTCCTTAGCCCTCTTCTTTAGAACTGGCTTACTCACAGGAAGCTGGCCTAGCAGATGACTCTTAGTTAGACTGGTACTAGTTAGGATATAACATAAGGGGAATTCCATTCTAGGAGTTCTCCAAAGCCCTATCCCATATAAATAAAAGAGAAAAGCTATATTAACGCTCTAGCCCAAGAATAGATCTTATGAAAAGAACGATCGTCAGCGGAGATCGCAATACGAAGTTTTTTAGACAGAATCCCCGGCATCAGAGAATTCCAGGGATTTTCTCTATTTCAAGTAGGAGATAGCCGGGTATTCCCACAGAGAAGTCTTGCTCTGGCATGCCCAAAGCGTTGAACATAGAGAATGAAGGTTGTCTTACATACACTGGTGGAATTGAATTGGATTCCGCTTTTTTTAATAGTAAGAGGGGAATTGAGTAAAATATCCTTGTCCGTAGTTCCAGCGGATTCTCTTTTGTCTTGCAAACCCCTTATTCTGTACTCCCCTATTCTTGAAAAGACCGCTATGCACCTTGACTTTTGGCTTTTCGTTCTTTCTGCTGCAGCTGTTTAGCTATATTCCCTTTTCCTTTTTCTTAGTCCTCATCAGGAAAGAAAGCATTGAAAGAAAAAGTCTCACGCTCTAGCACAGAAGCTGAATATCGAGCTATGGCTTCAACATCTGCAGAAAAAACTTGCTTTTCGACTACCTTGAGTCTTTAGTTGGGGTTTCATCATGCCATTTTCGATGTGACAATCAAAGTGCTATCACTCTCAAACGTGCCTCCAGCACGAAGCAAGGGCATAAATTGTATTCCCTCTTCTTCTTTGAAGCATTCAGAGAGAATCAAGATTGGCTTAGTCGGATCTTGCCAGGCAATTGCCTTTTTCCACAAGAGATTGCTCTCCTCCGAGGCTTGAGAGCTTATTCCCTTCTTGTTCACCTTTCTTTTTCTTTACTTCTTTTCTTTATTGAATGATTGGCTCAATAGCTTTCTTCCTTCAATTAGAAGAGGGGCTAATGGAAACTCAGGAGCTTCACTCAGAGCTATTAAGCTCTTTGGGGGAAGTCAGAAGTTCTTCCACTCGGAATTGCATAAGAGAAGAAAGCTCCACAGAAGACTCCGAAGGAATAGGAATTGGCTCACTAGGTTCTTCAACTAAAAAGTAGTCAAATCGCAAAACTCCTTACTACAATCCTCCTTCGATGCCTACTTACTTAGGTATAGCTGACCCAGCTTTAAGTCTACCAACCCTTTTCAAGTCGGGAATGCCACATCAGTCTGATATTATCATATGTTGACTTGCACCCAGGCCTAGCTCTCTGTGGTGGGCGGTCTCGCCAGTTGAGAAGAGACAAGTACGGTGACATCCATCGAAGGGATCTCGGTCGAGAAGCGGCCCAGGTAAAGCCAGATTTCAAAGGTAGAATGTATTGGTGGCACATCGACCTAGAATAAGGGCTATAGTCCACGATTCCTGGATTCCAACCTTTCATTTCAAAGGCAAAGGAAGTCTCAAGCTGTAAAAAGTAGGCCTGCCATCGATGCTAAGAGATACACGAGCTACCATAGATCCCTCACCGACGAATAGCGTACTTTCCTCTTAGAATATCCCTTGAATAACCGGATGAACCACTTGAGCCTCCTATTTCACTGAATCCGCTCCCATCTCTACAGAGCCCCGAAAGCTTATAGGATCTCTAGGCTGTAGAGAAAGGGCCTATGATGGAATCATTGAATCTCAGCGACGCGGTGAAAGATCTAAAAGAGGTGGATGATCCTCTGTCGCCACTCCTTTCGTAGTCAACCCGGCCCGGGAGGGTTTCTCAAGTTCCAGATCAAATATGGGCTTCGGTGCCATCGTGAAAAGCCCTACCCTGTACAGAGGATATCGACTACCTTTGGGCTTTCCTTCTTTCTACGGGTCAGCTACCCTTATTCGTATCAGTCCAGGTAGGCGAATCATGCTACAATTCTCAATTCTTTTCAAAAAGTATAAAGTATACGGATATTCCCGAAGGCGGGTGATGCCCAAAAAGAATTCAAGGTCAGAAATCCCAGTAGTTGCGCAGGGAAAGACCTCACTCGCACGTAATATAGTAATATATAAGGCTCTTCTTGAAATACGTGGGCGAATAACCAATCCAATAAGTCTTTCTGGCTGGATCTCCCCAAATAGACTCGTTTTTGTAGGTGTCCCCGAGAATGCCAGTCATAAGCATAAGAAAGCTCGATCGGAGGTGGCTTTCGGGCTTTCCTTTCTTTAGGAACCTATTTCCTCTGCGCAGATGAGCCCCCGCCTTTCTATTCTCTTTCAGATTGAACCTTCTTGGTGTCCAAGGCGACTAGCGATAGAGTGGGTCTTCGATACGAGCGAGAAAGGCTTTCCGTGTCTCATGCATTCAAGTCTATGTGTGTCACATAAACCTTCATAGCAAGCACAGAAAGAGAAACCACAGGACTTTGCCAGCCGCCTAGTCCGATCAGTACAGCGTATTCAACCTGTCAGGAATGATATCCACCACTTCACTTGAATTCTTTATGAGATTCCCCATAGGCACACAAAGAAAGGGGATTCCAAGGAGCCAATATAAAAACACTAGTTCGAGCAACGAGTACTTCTTTCGATACTGGATTTCTTTCTTAGCCAGGCTCGCATTCTGCTTTCTTCCACTTTCTTAGAGATCATCTCAAACTTTCTAATTTCCACCCGTTTGTATGTAGCTTTTTTTTGGTCTTCCTTTGATTTATTTGCTTTTGTGACGACGGCGGAAAATTCAAACAAAGCTGGAAGAGAGGAGAGCCGTGAGCACTTTTTACTAATGTTGATGAGTGGGCCTACCTATCTGATGTTGCATGCTCGGATTGTTCAGCCTACCCCTTCTTTCGTCTCCTTCTGCTCCAAAGAATTGAATTGATCCATCCGTACGTACCGGATCAATATACCGCTACCGTGCTAACGCTAACCCCACTTCCCTGGCTAGCTTCTGGGGCTGGCTTTTGATATGTGCTAATCGACCTTCTGATGAAAGCATTGAAGAGGAACTAACTGGAACGTGGGTGGGATATAGATGAAAATGAGTCTTATCTATACCATAGTGACCTATTTCATAGAAGATTTTTACCCGCCCTCAAAATGGGTTCTTGCTCTATAGCAGCAAGGGTAGGTCCCCTAACGTCAAGCAATAGAAAGCCTCCACTTATGAAAGCGCGAAGATCAGATCAATTGAAAGCTTAGCTTCACGTGCATGCAGGAAAGTCTCTTAGCTGGTCATAAGGTTTCCGGACCCTTTATGGGTGCCTATCTTATTTAGATGCTTCAGCTTATGCCTTTTCTTCTCTTGTTGCCTATGCCGGCCTCAGATCTAACTAAATGAGCCAATTCATCTAAATCTGAATATTAGCTTTCAATTAAGGGGAGCCTTCTGGAATAGAAATAGCCTGTGCCTCTATAATTGAATTGCCTAAACGAACATTCAATAAGAAAGACCGGTCAAAGTCTATCTGTCTTTACCCTTCGTTTTCGCTTTTTTACCCTTACAGGCACACGAGACCTGGGTCAACAAAGAAGTCCATCTTCTGCAACCGTCAGCTTCTTATCACCCTGGAACTTCCACATCTAATGACCCGTAGCCGATTGCTTACTTTACTCCTCTCCCCTTATTAATCTTTCTAATTGAAAGGCAATTAGTTTATTCTCTAAATGTAGCATCCCGGCTAAGGGAAGGATGAAAGCCTTGCCCTACTTTACCTTCACGGCCTAGGCCCCCTTGTGCGTTACCCAGCTTGAACTAATAAACCAGGTTTGTTAAGAATCTGGTTCTTTAGAGCCAGGAGTTGTTCCCAGTTAAAAGTAATTTATAGAGTCCGACTTCCGCATATAGCACATTCTTCAATAGAAGAAGCAGTGGATGGACCAGAATTGGATGTGTGAGTTCCAGAAGAGGATGTTTCAACTTCTTTTCTTCTCGTAAGGTATTTCTATCACTCGTAAGGCGAGCACTGAAGTTTCTTTGGCGAGGGCAGGGCTATTCTATTATAGGTGACGTCTCGTAGGATAAAGCCCCCTCCCGACAGCGTAGAATGATCCAATAAATGAAAGAAAGGATCGGTTTTTTCAAGCATTGGTTTCAACATCTAAATTTGACTTCCTCTTGCCTCACTGCAAAGTGATTTCCGAAAGCTCCCAATAGGCCAAGTAGCCGCAACTATTATCATGCTTTTAGTAGGAAGGAGCTCTAGATGGGATTCACACGCTGCTTCTTCTTTTATATTTATTTACCCTACGCGCCTGCTCTTTAGGAAACCTGGGATGAATCTCCGACCGTAGCGTAGCCTTCGCTGCCCTTTTTTCCAATGATGTTTAGCAATCGCGGTCAAACGAACTTCTTCCTTTCCCAGTCTCCGATCGATTTGTACCCTCATTGTAGAGGTATTATCTCTTTCTGCTGCTAACTGCAAAGGCATTCGAGGGAGTAGGACTGATCACCTCACGTTTGGGGTTCCGTTGGTAATCCGCCCTCTATGATTCAAAAATTCCCTCACGCCAACGAAGGAGTTGGAGGGTACACCCATGCATATGTTTAGCTCTTGGCTTCGGTTCCCTACTGTCTAATCTCCTAGATCTCTCAGCTGACGTCCGAAGAATCGATGGTCCCTCCAATTACTTATGTAACCCCTTTGTTTGTATCACTCATCGGCCCCGCTTAGGTCCCTCTCGATTCTCCCCGGATTGGAGTGGAGGATCACCCTTGACCTGCTCATATAGCTAGTCTGCGTGCCGATCGTTTCCCAGAGGTGGGAGCGGTCCCCTTTTGGGAGTCACTGCTGTCCAACTTAACCGGGCGATTCCGACAGCGTCCCTTGGCCTGGTCACCTATTAGAACACATGATCCATGTCTCACTTTGATCTCACACCCTCATTCTCGTTTGAATTTTGGAGCTCAACCTTCGTTGCTCGGATGCGCTTGACTGAAGAGTCAGGTCATTAGCCAGAAAGTGAAAAAGAGAGAACAAGCGTAGTTGGTAGAAGCGAGCAAGGGAGGAATTTTAGAAAAAGAGCAGAGGGCATTTAGGGTTTCAAGATACTCGACCTTTGGGAAGTAAGAGCAATTTGCCCTTGCCTTGAGCCAGTTCCAGTCATGGGAGGGCTTTTCCCTTACTCTTTTAATGAAATATTTGTTTTACCTGCCTGGGATACCATGAATCGTAGCTACGATATTTTTTCTCCTTAGGTCTCTAGCTTGATCTCTTTCTCTTTCCCTTGGAGTGGAAGACTATTAAGATTAAGGCATTTAAGCAAAGACATGTCGTTGGAAGTTGGAGTGCCAGGAGGCTAGGGAATACGATTCAGCCGAAGGCAATTGTAGTATCATAAGCCCCTCCAGTTTCCGCAAGCAAAAAGGCGTATTTCAATGTAAAGTTTTTTGCATGCACAAGAGAAGTCGAAGGCCTTAGTCTGTGCCAGTCCCCGAGTAATAAGTTTATATGAATAGTCTACTTTTTAAACCAGTGTTCCAGGTAAGACTTTCTATAGTCGCATTCCTCTGCTGTCCCCTTTTTGAGGAGTTCATAGTTTCATCCAGTTCCTTACGAGTGTACCAATTCCCCTCCAGCCAGTCTTAAGCCAAAAGTCTCTTATCACATCACAAGCCGGAAGGGAAATCCTAGACTCAGACGAGGAACTAACACTCGCTGGTTAAGTAGTCCTCCAAACCATGGGAAGAAAACATATTACGGGACCCCTAAAAGGGACTGATGCTGCTGGCTTATGGGATGTAACAAAACTTGCAGCGAGAAGCACTGAAACAAACTCCAACTCAAAGATCCAGGAGGGAAACTATCCTCTTACCTCGTTCCTCGCCTATTTGACCTCCTATTGATAAAAAGTATTCGCTTGTATCCAAACCGCCTAGGGGAAACCTCCTATTCAACTCTAACTGGTGCAACTCCAGAGGCTTATGCAACAAGCTTGGCTATACTTAGATAGTAAATCAAATTAGGAGCTAAACGTATACTCTAGGAGTCCAACATATCCATCATATACAATATATGGGAGAAGAAATGATAGGGCCTAACTCTCCATAGGTGTAGTCTCTGCTTGCACTCGCTCGCCTGGCACGACAGAAGAAGAAACTCAAACTCGATTGAAGGCAGGCAAAAGGAGAGCAACTCCAACTTAAACTTAAACTAGCTCACAGAAAAGCAACCATACAGGGACGCCGTTGGCTTACTCGCTTTCTTATCAATTGTATGCGGATTCTCTTTTTTAGGATATTCTTTGAAGCTTGATACGCAGAGGAGTAATTCAATAGATATTTGTAAACTTTCTCTTCTATACTCGTTGACTCTGCTTGTGGAAGTCAGGTTTGCGAGCTGCCCGCAAGCAAGAGAGATGCATGCCTAAAGGACAGGGACAGGCCGGGAATGACTTGTATTGGAAGAAATTCAAGCCCCTCAAATCGTTAACCTCAGGAAACTCGGTAATCACATGGGAAGGACAGGTATTACTACCTTAGACCTCTTATTCTTCTCATATTACTTTACAGGTAGATCTATTAGGACTGGTATTACTGTTATACTTTTATCCAAGGTATCCGGGGGGCAAGCAGGGAAATCTCATTAAGGCTCTACCTTTCTGTATTCGTTCTAAAGTCAGGGATATTAATTTATCCTTCCTTTGTTGTGAAAGAAGCCCTAGCCTTTATCAAAGAAATTCCAATCACTTCAAATTTTACTTTTCTTTTAAGCCACTCTTCTAATTCCTCTTGAGTTCTTTCTGATCGGATCTTTCCAGGGGTTGGTGCATTGAAGGAAAGAGAGAGAAGACTTTTTCTAACATAATTTGTTTTGATTGAATGAGCCGAACTAAAGGAGTTCGCTTCCCAGGATTCACTGATTTAGGAGTGAACAAAGTCAGTTTACTTAACTATTGGAGTTTAGGAAAGAGTTCCGTGACTTCCGAGCTTAAGAGCTCGTGACCCAAGGCAGGACTTTGTTCTCTTATGACCCTTCTTTCAAGGAGAGAGGGGAGGAGCGAAGAAAGGTAACTCGACCTTGTTATGCTTCTGGGCACCTAGAGCAGGGAGAGGTACGAAGTTACTTACTCTTTCCGTCTTTCGTTTAGGTTCATTCCCTCTCTTTGTCTCTGAATTCGCTATCGTTTATGAATTGCCTATATGATAGGGAGAGTAATTCAATTGGCAGCGAGAGCAGATAGGGAGAGAGAGGATGGGAAATATGCTTTACCCGTAGCAGCAGTCTCATTCTCTTTCTTTTTTAGAACCGGAGAGGAACGTGAAGAAGACGCTCTACGGGAGAGGGTACGGTACCTCGACTTGGTAAGGGAACGTAGGAAGTAAGACTCTGGTACTAAAGGAGCTGTCTAGCTATGGAACTAGCTATAAGAAGTAGGTCACCGGTCACAAAAAGGTGGGATATTAGCCTTAGCACGATAAGCGAACGGGGCTAGCCCGGCCGGCTACACTTCCGCTTCAGTAATACGTTTGATCTGGTCTTTGAGAAAGTAAAAAGAGAGTTTGATCCCGGCTCAGCCAATTCCTGTCAATTCGAGCCAAGCCAAGGGCAGGGAAGAGAACGCAAATGGACCGCGGATGGTGGTATCGTATAGTTGATCACACGGCTGCTTTTAGGAACGATCTGTTCATCCAACTAGAAATATCGTAAGAGAAGAAGAAGAATGTTACGCCCCTTCACTCCCATGCCTTTCTTGGTTGGACCAAGGCGATTTCCGACAAGTCTTTCTTCATTTTTAGAGTAAGAAGCGGAACTACAAGAAACTCAATCAATCCATATGACGATCCCTTTCCTTGAAAAAGTTAGTCTGAACTGTAATACAGCTCCGAGTGAAAATAATACGGCTATTACCGATTCTAATCAACAATCGCCCAGTACTCCGGGTTCTTCTCACGATATTTATATTTATGAGGATCACCCGGGCCTTAACCTGGATAGTGAACGTGTAGTGGAGTTACAAGCGGAGATCGGCGAGAAATTCAGGGAAGCGGTTAAAAGCGCTGGGGATGAAAGGCTTTTTTCGAAGCCTGAAGATTATATCGCGGCCATTGAGCAATTACATGGTGAAAGCGAAAGCATAGAATTTCTACAAAGTCTTTCTGATGACTTAGTTAAAAATGGAGCAAACGGGGAGACCTATAAAGAAGGCATTCAAATGTGGATCGATCTTATGATGTCCAGCCCACTTGATCAATTTTCCATTCTCCCATTGATTCCTATGAAAATAGGAGACTTGTATTTCTCATTCACAAATCCATCTTTGTTTTGCTACTCACTCTCAGTTTGGTCCTACTTTTTCTTATTTTTGTTACTAAAAAGGGAGGAGGAAACTCAGTACCAAATGCTTGGCAATCCTTGGTAGAGCTTATTTATGATTTCGTGCCGAACCTGGTAAACGAACAAATAGGTGGTCTTTCCGGAAATGTTAAACAAAAGTTTTTCCCTTGCATCTCGGTTACTTTTACTTTTTCGTTATTTTCGTAATCTCCAGGGTATGATACCTTATAGCTTCACAGTTACAAGTCATTTTCTCATTACCTTGGGTCTCTCATTTTCTCTTTTTATTGGCATTACTATAGTGGGATTTCAAAAAAATGGGCTTCATTTTTTAAGCTTCTCATTACCCGCAGGAGTCCCACTGCCGTTAGCACCTTTTTTAGTACTCCTTGAGCTAATCCCTCATTGTTTTCGCGCATTAAGCTTAGGAATACGTTTATTTGCTAATATGATGGCCGGTCATAGTTCAGTAAAGATTTTAAGTGGGTCCGCTTGGACTATGCTATGTATGAATGATCTTTTCTATTTCATAGGGGATCCTGGTCCTTTATTTATAGTTCTTGCATTAACCGGTCTGGAATTAGGTGTAGCTATATCACAAGCTCATGTTTCTACGATCTCAATCTGTATTTACTTGAATGATGCTACAAATCTCCATCAAAGTGCTTATTTTTATAATTGAAGAAAAGCGAGGTACTGAAAGTCTCGACTATTGGTTGATGATAAAGTTCTTGTTGGTCCTGTTGGTGGAGTTCCTGCCCTTGGCCTTGGTTCCAGTCTTGTCTCGCATGCCAGCAAGTATTCTAGAAAGAATGACTTGGTTTCATGTAGCTACGCTATCTTCTCCTTCGGATCCTGCCTTGTGTTTGTGTTGCTAGGAAATGGCTAAGCCTTTTTTATCGAGGCTTTCACCCGCACTAGCATTAGTATATGGTGATATCCAACTCGAAAGCCCGAACACAAACAAGCTTACCTTATTATTAGAGAAAGGGTCGATGTAATTGAGAAGCTAAGGAGCTGACAACTGCGAGACTAGGAGAATAGGAATTGGTATATAATCCGTGCCTTCGTTCCGGCTATAGTTCATTAGCAAGCGAGTAGGGGAACCGTTCCTTCCGTTCAGTAAGGGAATACAAGCATTACGGGGATTCTAGTTCTGTCGTTAAACTATTTTTCAAACAGCTTTCTAGAAGGGCCATTATTTTTCTTTTAGGAATCCTTTTCAATCAGTTGAGTCTGCTAACTCGTTGGGAGAAATCGAATGAAAGCTGATCGAATCCTCGCGACCGGTCCAAGGGTAAAATTTTATTCTGGGTTCGGTCTATAGGGATCCTCCGCCTCAACAGAGACATCCACCAACTATGATAAGGAAATGCCGTTGGTTAACTAGGTTCCCGATAGCTAACTTTCCCGCACCTGAAAGCAACTCCGCCAACCTGCCGATGAGAAGGGTTACTACAAGTGGTGTGATGAGATCTGTATTTCAACTTGGTTGATCATCGAGAAAGATATCCAAAAGGCTAAAGGAAGAACCAGTCACTTTATGGAGAAATAGGCCAGAAATAGGATAGGAAGATCTCGACGTAAAGCTGGCACAACTCCGTGAAACTCGGGTCAGATAGATGAATTATCACCACCCTTCGGTACTGGCTTCCTTGAAGGGTTTTGCACTCTCAAAAAGAAGTCATTTGATTCTGAAGTTCGTCTAGTGTGCGCCCGAGCGGCAGTAAAAGAGAGGCGTGATAAGTGGAATCAGCTGTCGTAGCCCTTACAAAGAAGACCGACCGATCGATCTAGCCATGCGTTCCTAATACGAATTCGTGCCTGCAGCCCTGCTAATCGACAGTTAGAATCATATCCTTGGCACCTAGTTGAGGGTTGGGGTTCCCCCTGACATCAACTCGTAGTGGGAAAAATAGATAAATGGATGCGAGGAATATTTTTCCATATCTTCTCTTTCCCTCCCAAATCAGTTAATCCCATCCACATAAATACATTTTTTTCAGTTCTAAAAAGGGCTTCAACCCCCTGCTATCCCGGTTAGAAAAGCGCGAAAAGTAGACCCTTTCGGAGCAGACTCCACTTCAACCGCAGCAACTTCAAACAGCCTCAGGCTAAACAGCAGGTTCAACCAGTGCCGTTACAATATTCTCAGGTAAGACCAGAACAATATCTGTTTCAGCTAGGTAAGTCTCAGCAATACCTGCAACCTCGACCTCAACTTCAGGGGTCAGTCAATACCTGGCAAGGAACTGGCTTTAGCAAAGGATTGCTCACTTCTTGGTGAAATTTCCCTCCTCTGTAGAACTGATGTGCCCCCTGGTAGCTCGATATTAAAGGAAGGTTGATCGAAGGATCTCCATGAAGCTTAAAATACAGCTAGCTTAAGCGCAAGACAATGATATGAATTGGATTTGACACGCCGGTTCACCTTCTTCAATGACCTACTGACACTTCACTTTTTGAACGAGCATGGAAAGACACTGTCAAAGACTGACGCCCCGCTGACATGCCTGGCATTGATAGGTCAATTTCTGAGCATCGGCTGAATGTAAAGTAAAGGAGGGCGTGAGACCCATCCAGCAGAAGAAAAGAAACTTTGTACCGGAACGTCAGCTGGCCATAAGCCTACCAGTACAGAAATGGTTGCAGGCAAACTGAATTCGGGAGGTGGACTATCTTCCATCTCTTGTTTGGTTTCTGGTACCGGTTTCATTTCCTTTAAGAGGAAGCACATAATAAGACCTCGCTGGTATGGATTCAATGGTAGTCCCCTGTGTTTGTTTTTTAGTCCTATCTGGGCGATTCCGGAGATTACATCGGTACAAGATCTCGTAACCCAAAGAGGATGCTTTTCTCATTACCTTTCTTGCGAATGGTTCTTCTTTTCTTCTGGGGCTTATTCCGTGAGCTTTTCCCGCAGCTTGGGAAATACCTATTCAGCAAGTTTGGCGTTTTTGGCTTGGTTGTTCTGATCGAATACCGTGACCATCCTGTTTCCGCAAAACCAGGGGTTCAACAACCCACAATTGCACCACAACACCTTACAAAGGAGAGAGATAGGGACGATATAGACGAAATGTGAGCCCAAGGCTTACTTCATATGCTCTAAACCGGGCAAGCCTTGACAAAGACCGAGTGAGTGGTTGTTCTTCTTACTTTTGACTTGTCTCCTCCTATCTTACTTGGATCAGTTAGAAAGTCAAGTAGAATCCCAAGAGAACGTAGGTTATATCTTCTAATCCAAAGTCTTTCCATGGCAATCAAAACAAAACTCCTTCGCTCCTCGGAAGCAAGAAAACGGATGCGCGGAGCCTAACGCGCAACGGCTTTCGCGCTAGCGCGCTCATCCTTATGCTTGTTCCCTACAGTCGAGTGGCTTCCGCTCCTTTGAAATGGAAAGTGAGTTCGCTACTCTATCTCTAGGGATACGCTTTATTAATATAATAATATCTTTCCTCCTTAGCTTTGCTTCATATTGAATTTGCTTTCGGAATGAAAAGAAAAGAAGGTTATATTGGACCCTATCCTAGTGGGGTGGGTGGGTTAGTCCGACATAGAAGTGATTCAGGATTCGTTCTTTTCTTTGTATAAAGTTATTACTTTAGCAAAGTCTGTGAATGATGGGTTATTTTCATCGATAGTTGAAGCCCATCCCAAGGATGTAGCTCGTAGTATTCGAGAATATGCGGCCTCTCTTGGGGTCACATTTCCTCCACTTCTTCGACGTTATGTTCCTGATATTTCTAGCAGTCCTCTTCATGTGGGGATTGTTTGGGAACCTACCTGGAAGGCCCTTCCTTCTCATGGCGCCGTTAAGCGGTGGATGAAAGGTTCCAGGGGTGGAAAGTGAGTCAGTAAAGCGAGAAGTTCCTTTACGTCTTTCCATTGTGAGCTTACCGCCTTCTTTGGTTTGGAAGGCCGGTCATCTCGCAAGAAACCGTGGAAGTCTGCTTCGGTATTATGGTCACCTGAGGTCTTTGTTCCATTTTCTCCTGACTGTGACGATAAGGTCATGGATCAGTTGAAGATTGGAAGTACCCTTAGTAAGAATCTACTGGACCTGATTATGATTATGGGTCCAAGTACGTTTTCTACCATATTGCCCAAGTATTATGACGATGGTCGACTGGGTCAGGTGGTTGAAGGGGGCGGACTTACGACTGAACTCTTATTGGGAGGCCTTACCTTACGACTGCTAGAGATAGCTCTCAACACTATCTGGCTATCTCTCAAGAGTGAAACTCAATCCCCTCACTACTTGCCTGTGAACCAGAGCTAATGATTGTAGATCCTACCGTAGTAGAATTCACACCAACTTACTCTAGACAAAGATAAGATAACGATTGGGCGATTTTCATCCATATATGACTTGACTCTATCAATTCCTCCACCCTCCCAAAAGAAAGAGATTCCACTTGAGCTATTCTCGTTCTAACGACAGAAGCTGATTCAAGCATTCGTTCCGAGTCGCCAAGAGACAGAAGAGCTTATTTCAAGCATTCCCCTTGAGGCGGGAAAACACCTTAATCATTTAACTGGGTATGAGAACTCCTCCCTTATAGTAGAAATTCTTCCAAGAACGGATTCTTCAACATGTTGTTGATTTGATAAGATCTGCTGCTGATTTCAATAGCCAAGTCAAGCTTTCCAGCAGGCGAGACAGATGCCGATTCTACCTCTGCCAACTCCCTCTTTATAGCAGAATTTTCTCCATCAATGGCAGCTCGATTGCCGTGAAAGCTCTAAGTCAAGAAGCCAATCCAGCAGTCCGAAAGTCATCAGGTACGGTTTAATCATCCTAAGCTACCTCACCGCACTAAGTCCAGTCTATGGGCCCTTAGCCCAAGGATAGAGACAGGGCTAATGCTTCGGTCATACTAGATTATGACCCGAGGCTTACCGAACTACCTTTGGCGTAACTCCCTTTAGAGAGAGAAGGCCGCTCAAGCAGAATCCGACTTTCGCTAAACAAGAGCTCTTTACTGCTAAGCTGATCACAACTTCACATTCAACAACAGCAAGAAGACGACTCTAGCCCGCTGAACGCTTTTCACATTCTCCTTTCTATGGAATATGGAGAAAAGAAGACAAAACCAATCTCAAATAGAAGCAAAGGAAGGACTATCACCGGATTCGTTCAAAAGAACAGATGCCAGACTTCATTAAATCAGTCTCTTTCTCCTACAATAGCTAGACTATATTTATCCGCTTATTGGGACTCCTTCTAATGACCTATGCATTCTGTTATCATTTCCAGTTGGACGACCCATGTTTAAAATTATAGGAATAAACGAACTCTTTCCATTTTCTTTTTTAGGGGCTTGGAGCAGATGAAGCCTTCTTTCTTTCTTCTCGGTCCGCTTTGGCTCCTGATCTTGAGCTCGCTGTTCTTGGCCTCAGACCTGGCTTCTTCTTGGAGTCCTTGCCTTTTTTTTGCTTTACCTTGGCCTGGTCTCGACTCCCCCTTTGGCCTTCTTCTTATGATGTAGTTGTAGAGGAACCAGCCACTACACTAGAGATTTGAACATAAATGGACTTTCCCTGGGATTTCTTTACTTTTACTAAAGGGTAGTTCTTTTAGTCAGTGGATGTTACAACGCATCAATCAGATTCTGACCTGAAAAGAATGAATTTATCTTGAACTTCTAGGCTGACATTACATGAATGACTGTTTCCTAACCTAAAATGCCTTTTGTTTGCCGTCAACTTCAACTTTCGCCGGGCTTGGAAGCCTTCTTATTCTGAGAATCGAACCTCAAAGACCTTTGGATGGACGTTCCTTTATACTCTGTTGGCTCCCGCATAGAATGAATCTCTTACCGAGTTGGCATCCTCAGGACCAACAAAGAGGAGTTTGTCGAACAAGAGCCACTTCACAACCAGGGATCTTTTATGAGCATCACCAGGCACTACCAGTCAAATCAAAAACTTCTAGTTGGTTATTCTCTCTCTATGAAAAGGTAGAGGAGGAATGCTTACTAATAGTAGTATTCATACTATCACAATAGGAGGAACTCCAACAAGAGTCATACCGGACTTGACTTGCCTGCGTTAGGAGAGGAGTGAACGGAAGACAGAAGGGAAGTCAACAGTAAAGTAAACAGTTTCGTGAGCGTAAGAGCAAACTCGAGTGTAGTTTTCAGTCCTCGGTTAACAGAGAAGGGAAGGCATTTAGTTCGTTCCTACTTTGATAGAAAGGAACTCATACTGATGATCGCTACGCCCCTATTCGCTCAACTAGCTTCTCTAAATAGAGTCCCTTCGCTCCACATTTATGCGTTTAATAAAAAAGGTAAAGAATTCCCAGCTTGGATATTCGAACTGCTAACAACTACTAAAAAACCCGTTCCTCTAGAACAGCTAAGAAGTTCTTGTGTGGCAGCTGAAAGGGAAGGTTAGACTTGAGCTTCGATTCTTATTTCATTTGCTTGTCTTATGTACGATATTCCGAATAAATAACTTTTTTCAATTCAGACAAGTAGCTAAGTCGTCACTAGACGGAAGGCAATGTTGAAGCCCAACCTTTTCCCGTATGCTCCTAACTAGCCTTTTTTAGCAGTCGAACCAGCACCGTCTTCGTCGACTCTGCCTGCCCCAAGATCAGACTTTCTGCATGTCTTCGATCGAGTGAAAGCTAGGGCGAAAGAGGAATATCATAATTGGTTTCTTTCCCCTTATTCAACTCATTTTCCGCGTAAATAAAGATAAAGAAAAAACTTAGAGGATCGCCTAAAGCTATTGATTTGATAGCGGGTTAGAGAAGGAATTTCTTTCTACTTTTAATATGATTATCTAGAATGCCGAGCTACCAAACAAGCCAACAAGCGAGTTCGAGTGAGCCTTGCCAATAGCAGAATAAAGGTAAGCCTATGAAATTGCATTTCTAGTTCTCCTTCCCCAGAGAAGAGCCAGTTGGAAAGGAGGATTCTTTTAAGCTATATAGGAATAAAGCAAGTTCACGAAAGTGATTTCGCTACCAGCTACTGCCATCTTTCCTGTTCCGGGTACGCTTGTTTAACACAAGATTCAAGCGAGGTTGGGGGTCTAAGGGGATATACTAAGAATTCTTTCTCTCGGAAGGTTAAATCTTTCCCCCTTAAGGAGCTAACCTTTCTAAGGAACTAATATGACTAAGAATCCTATTCTTAGCTAACAGCAGAAGCAGAGATTTTTCTTTAATACCTCTGAGAGTCTCCAAGCGAGCCATTTCCATATTATATATAATATTTTCTTTCTAGTGCAGTAGCATATTTCCTCCTGGACAAGGATCTTTCCCTTTCCTATTCTTTCTTAACGAACTACCGGGCGTACCTTGCTACTGAAGTCTATTCATATCCAGCTTCACCAGCTGATTGATTCGGAGCTTACTATATAGCATTCTTTTCCTTGGGAGTTTGCTTCACCCCGTGAACTTCTGTTCCATCCCTACCAGTCCTTCTTTTCTCATCGGTTTGAGTGAAAGTAGAAGTTGAATAAGGGTTGAGTGTTTGCTTAATATGATACTTCCCGAGTGGGAGTTGCTTTTCTTTACTTTATAATCTTTCTCTGGGAGAGCGGATAAAAAAGAGGGTCTTTCGATCGAAATTAGTTGAGCTAAGCTTATAGTTAATATTGAATATTGCGGGGAAGGTACATTTCTTTACATCATAAGGATATAGCATTCTCGCTTATCTTAAATATGTTTTTGAATATGTATAGCTATCAGTATCAACCTAATAGATAGCTCTTTCCATTTAATATGTATCAGTAACCCCTTCATCCATTGCTTAGCCTGTTGGAGTCTTAGAGGAATCCATGTGTTCAGGGTCAACTATGGGGCAATCCATACAAGGAAGAAGGAGCTCAAGACTCAAGATAGTGAGTTTGAAAGCCTGTATAGTACCTGGGAAGGCTCTAAGATAGATTTCTTGCTATGAGAGGGCTCTATAGTTGAGATATCTTTTTTCCCTTTATAATCTTTTTTCTCTCTGGGTAAATAGGCAAGCAACTGGGTAAAAGACATCTTAGGAAAGCATTCATTTCCAGCCTTTCCTTTCAAGGAAATTTTTCTTACCCTGGATTCAAGCCAGTAAGCAGGGTCAAAGGATGGGGCAGGGGAGTTTGAAACACTTTACATCTCTCTCTTTCCAAGCAGTCTTGGTGGGATAAACCTTCTTCGTAGCTGTCCCCGGATAAAGGAAGAGTCCCAAGAGTTCCTATCTCTTTAAGTTTAAGAAGTGCTCTCGGCACGTAGGTACCCATCTTAGGCAAGCTATCAATTGAGCAAGCAAGTTTCAAAAAGGAGTCTTTCCCCAGGATTCCCTGGTAGGGCATCCAGGACATACCAGGCCAGGCGGGAAGGAATAAGAAGTATCGAAAGCTGGAGTATTGAATGAAAGCTTTTTTTTTTCAAGCCTTTACTTTCTCACTCTAGACCCAGTCTAAGTCCCCATAGACTGAATAGCAGTGCTCTTGTAAGGGGGTAATATCTAGTAGGATAAAACCAGTTTCATCCTGTTCTTCTGCTTTCGAGCTTGTTGCAGTTGGAGGTACTTTACTTCTACCTGCCATTACTTCTCCCAGCTAGCCATTTTGAGTGCTTCCGCCTTTTAGTCGTAAACCCCGTAATGTGGATCCAACCGGGGTTACTGATCAAAACTATCGTAAAAGAAGACCACCAATGTTGGAATTCTACAAAGAAAGTTCTAGGCCCTCTAGTGGGGTCTAAAGCCATGAGATTGAGGCAAGAATCTGTCCTCGTAAATCAGGCTTAATAAAAGATACAGTCCTTTCATATCCCATCCTCGGACGTAGACTTTTAGTCGAACCGAGTCACCAAAGTCACGGCAAGGTTGCCAGCAAGAAAATAAGCCTTGGCTTTGATAAAGGTCAAAGTGCTGGTTCGAATCCGGCTCGTGACAAAGTGAGAGTAAGGAAAAAGAATCTTCATTCAACATTCCAAAAGTGAGAGTAGTCTTTTTTTCTTTAGAGAGGCGAAGAATAGAACTAGTTGGAAAGGTTCAATCAGATACTACACGGAACAAAAAAATATATCCATTCTATTTGAATTCCATTCTCATTGCCTTTTCACCTTTGCCTCCAAGCCTGTAATTCGCTCATCCGGCTGAAAGCTTTCTTAGACAAAAAACCTTAGAAAAGAGTCCTAAACATCATCATGGCCCTTTTTTCTTATAGATAGAGGAAGCTCCGATGTGATTAATGGTTGTAAGAAAGCAAATATCCTTCGAACTAGTGCTTTAGTAAGAAGTTTTTCCGGGGATTGGGTTTGGGTCAAGACTTGGAGTAGAGGGCAAAAGAAATTCTTTTTGAATCTTTTATTCAATCACAAAAAAGCCAATCAGTGAGTACTCCCCAGAGCACTTTCGGTTCAAAGTAGGGGTAGGGTCTCTGACCCCAATGTGACTTCCCCCGTATAATACATCGCAGATAGGGAAAACAAATCATCAAGAGAAAGTGCGTACTGTCAAGTCTAAGCCCAATCAATGTTGAAATCTTTGATTTTTGAACTTTCAGAAAGTAAGCTCCATCCACCCACTCAAGGAGAGCGGAAGAATGAATGCCTTTTATACTATCATCTTTTTTTTATGTGAGAACGTAGTCCGCTAGGAGATAGAGTTAGAGAAGTCCTTCCCGATCGAGCCTTAAAGCTAGGCAGCTGGGAGTGTACCCTCTGAAAGATCTCTTCGCCAGTAAGAGTCGAAGAAAAAAGAGAAGATCCGAAGCAAGCATTCAGTTTCGCTTAGTTCAACAACAGCCATTGAGTCATTATTGGTTCTTCCATAACCTTTCTGGGAGGCTCTATGTTAATTGAGCTCTTTAGATAGGGAGAGGGCTTTCGCACTCCAGGTTCAATGCCCTAATCGCTTTGTTGGAAAGTAAGAATATCTATCCCTCATTCAATCCAGTAAGACAAGTATGGGTCGAAAAAGCTTCCATCTGCGGCTCTGTAAAAGCAAGCAGAGCTAAGCTTTCATACTTGATCTTTCCAATACGAATAGCAGCTCCGGAAGTTAGAATAGCGACAGCTGCAGAGGTAAGATCCAAGCAAGGAATGGTGGCTAACCTAGTATCCCTCTGGAGAGGGTCCTGCTCTTCCTTTCAAGTGAAGACGTTAGCAAGAACAGCTGATGAAAGAAGGTCGGAGTCGTGAACAGGAAAAGCTAAGACCGGTTATGCCGAGAGGAAAGATGTTGAAAGGAAGAAGAATTGAATACAGAATAGAGAGACTAAAGTCTGGCATTACCATCGCATTTTGGCTTTAGCTGATTCGATTGCTTGGAAGAAGCATTAATTAACTTAAGCTTAAGGCTATAGATAGGATTCCCTTTCTTTCAGATAGAATTTCTATTTATTAATCTTGCATGGAAAGGGGAGCACGAAAGCTAGCATAGGGAAGGCAAAGCCAGTCCCAGTTTACTATTTTCTTTCTGGGTAAATAGGTTTAGGTTTGAGACCTCGCCTATAGGTTTTTTTATCCCCGGCGCACAGAAAGAATCGCAAGGATTTGAAAGCGGGTTCTCGCCTTTATTCAAAAAGGTTAGATTCATAAGTCAGTTCCCATGCTTGGCAGTTGAAAGGTGGATTCCCTTGACTGGTCTTTTAGGTCTTCTTATCCAGCAGGACACTTTCATCTTGCTTTAGAGGCCCGAATGCAACTAATTCTTGCCTTCTAAACTTCTTTATATCGAGGGATGAGGAACTGTTTTCTCCTTCGGATAAGCCTCGGGAACTTGGTTGAATAGTACAATTAAGGAAGAACTCCGTTCTCCCACCTTTTATAAAACCCGGAATTCGAACGTTGCTCAAGCCCAAGGCTTTGAAAGACCAGGCGCAAGGGCGTTAAGCGTGCCAGTGAGTTCTGTCGGAAAAAGCGCAATAGCCATAGAGTAAATCCCTGGACCCGGTTCAAATGATTTGATCCAAAGTGTCATCACAAGAAGAAGCTCGTGCCACTTAAAACAATATACATTGCCTCGTCTTAGCCGAACTGGGATCGGTAGAAGGAAAAAGTCATTTAAGCCCGGAAAATCCGTCAATAAATGATGAACCTAAGCTTGCGGCTTCCTTATTGCTCGAACTTCTAGCATTAGATATCCACGAGCAGAAGAGAATTCCCAACATGGGAGAGGTGAGGTTTGGATTGCAGCTAGCTAGGGAGGTTTTTGTCTAGAGAATCTTTCTTTTCTTGAGTTATAGAAAGCTTAGTGAAGTCATACCTTTAGGATTTATTTCCCTGAAGTGAAGCTAGATGTCTTGCTATGGCTTTGGTAAGGCCGAACTCTTATTAGAGCTAGATAGTTTCTTTGTTGCTTTTTGGATTTGAGATATCCACCCTGAGGGCACCAGTTGCTAGAGTTGTTCTTTAGTTAAGAGTTGCTGAGTTAAGTCAGCCCGAGGAATGGTATGAATCGGCTTTTTCTAGCCGGGATATCCTCTCTCCCCTTTCCCTTGCACCTCTAGCCTAAACCCTATCCTTAGCATTAGCAGCCGAGTCCTTCATCCCTGTCGACTTAGGTAACCTTCTATCCCTTTGATCTAGGGCTATAGACCCAAAGCCCCTACTTTGTTGGTTGATATTCCTCTCCCTAAGGTAGGAGCACTACTTAAAAGAAGAGAGTACTTATGCGTTGGCACCAGCCGCTGACTGACTCTCTCCTTATCGGTGAGAATGAACCTCTAACCTTTCCTTGAGATCGAGCATTCCATCCCCTTGACCTCCCCCTCCAACCTATTGAGAGCCTCCCTTAGTCGAATTCTCAGAACGTAACCCTCAGCCAGGAGCTCCACTCTATTAAGAGACTCCACCCACTGATGCTACGACGTAAGGTGAAGTTCTAATAGGATAAGTCGAGCTAACAGCCTTGAATAGAAAACCAAGAGAAGGGGCACATTATGCGACACAAACTCGTTAAGTAAGAAGATGGGCCCACTGCTTTTTAACTACTCAAAGGGACACGGTTGATCACTCATAGAGCACAGAATCCGGATCGGGGGAGAGAGTCCTTTAAGTAAAAGAAAAGTAGAATCCAATGGGTCTAGTTAGCGCTCTAACCTCACTCACAAGCAGGAAAGCTCCAAACACCCTCTTCCGACGGTCGAGCAGCATGAGAAAGATAGAAGCAAATCCTTTCCCTCTCTCTAAGGTCAAGCTTTGTGCCTTTCATCTTACGCTACTTCGGGCTTACTTGCCTTGGTCAAGTCATCTCTTCTATAAAAGCCATTCTCCCATACCAGCTAAGTTAGTAATTTCTTGCTCGTCTTCGGGGACCCCTGGATAACTTGATTTAGACATTCCTTCAGAAGGGAAAATCACATAAGGAAATCCCCTATTTAAAGATCTTTATAGGGAGAATCGGCCATAACGGCAACTAAAGATGGGTGTCTTTGGGTTTATTTCGAAGCTGTAAGATAAGAAAACTTCCTCCGCCCCTGGTGAACGAATAGGATTTAGCGGCATCGTTTCCTGGTCGTGTTAACTCTCTTTCTTCAGAGGTCGAGCTGCTTCTTATCTTAAATAATCCCCCACCCATAAATGGATTATCACAGGGCCCATCTCATTATTTCTCTGGAATTAAGTAAGTACCCCGCACGATGCTCAATGAAGTACCAGTCGGCTCCTAACGGCTTGAACCTTTCTCGAGCTATAGCTAGAGAGTTTAAGACCTAAAACTCCGTTTATTACTAAAACTTAACACTATAGACCCCAGATGGAATGTACAATGTAGGATGTTCGAAACCGTGTTTTGGCCTTTTCCTGGCGAATGTGAGCTCAATTACATCGATCCTCTAGCACATCCTGACTCGGACTTAATTGTAGGAAGGTCATCCGTTCCAGAGCCTATTCGATGTCCTCTTCTGAAAAAACCTCCTATTCCTCGTACAACAACTATGGCAGCCAAGAGCGCTGCTTATTCCACATCAACAGCGAGAATGCCGCATCTAAGAGCCTATTCATGTGCAGCCTACTCTGATTAAGGAGAATCCGGTGCAGTGCTTGAGAAACTTTCGATGTCCGCCCTCTTGTACTGATGTGCTTCTAGCTGGAAGCAGCCAATTCAATCCCATTAAATAAAGGATATTTAAACCTTAGGGCAGATCTTCCTCTCAAACCAAACGCCTAGCGCTTTCCTCAAACTCTTCTTGCTAACAGAAGAAGCTTTCCTCGTAGGCCTTCGAGTTGAAACCACCTTTCGCTCGGTAGAGAACACTAACTCAATCTAAGCGATTTCCTTTAGCAGACCAGTGATTCAATCTTCTTTCTCTTTCACATTCCTCGTAGGCTTCCTTCACATCCTCTTGCTCGAACTTCACACTCACCCAATCTCTACTTGAAGACCGATCGCTTTAGCTACCTTACGGTACCCTCTCTCGTGTTGGTCTCGTTACTTCGTGTAACCTCTCCTTGCTCTAACAAGCTATTTCATACCCGATCCTTACAGTCTACCTTCGTAGCCTCTCCGTCTACTTCGTATCCTTGCTTTAGAAAACCAGCTCCTATACGGATCCTGTGGGAACTTTTCCATGCAACGAATGCTTTCCGAAAACACCACGCTTTGCTTTCCTGGCGAGTAGGATTTGTTCTCAACCCGGCGTAAGGTAATCAGCTTAAGGATCGATGAAATCTCCGCTTTCCTCGAACGATGGTTGACCCTAACGCTTTTCCTGAAGCAAGGTGTAAAGGCGGCGAGATTTGCGGTTGAATAAAAAAGTAAAGTAGGACAGCGGTGACCGCGAATGGCTATAGTTCGTCACTCGCGGTATAAAAAGAAGTAAGGATCGATGTAATTGAGTGATTCATTTGGAACCAAAACTCGAAGAGCAGCGGCACGCGGATCAAAACCTGTCCTTCAAGCTGGGGCCCGTTTTCAATAAGAATCGGGACGGCACTAGTCTTGATTGATTGTTTTGATTTGCCTACTTCTAATTCTAGTTCTATAGGGGAGGGTAAGAAGAAGAAGCGAGATTGGCGGAGGAATCTAGATAGAAGAGGGAAAGTCGTCAACTAATAGTATAGTCATCAGCCTCGAATAGTAGGAAGCGAAAATGGCACCACGGTCTTTTCTTTCTGTAATCTTTCCTTCAATAAGAAGATGCCTGATTGTCTTTGAAGCTCTTTTTTGACTTTGCTTTTTGAGAA
>JACGWL010000907.1:0-41239 GCA_034509725.1 Sesamum angolense
TCGCTCCGTGTTTAACTTCTCCTTCAGAAAAAATGTAGCTCCATTGTGATGATGAATACTACAACCATAAATGAACACTTGCAATCTTAACAAGAGCCATTCAGGGACTTGAAGGAAGCGGAATCGGCCCGGGAGCACGGGGAAGCGCGAAAAATCAAAAAATGATAAAACATGCGATAATTAACGAAATTAATACCCAATCAAGGGTACTCTTGATCTTTCCCGGACGTTCAGTGTATTAAATATAAAAACATAGGTCAAGAAATCACGAGAAAAACAAGGAGCGAAACCATAAATGGAGTTTTACCTTTGTTGTTTTTCTCGTACGGCTACAAGCGTTGTTCCTCTCCGTTTTTTGTTTTTGATCCGTTCACGACGAGACCTCAATCTTGAGATCTCCAAGAATGACACACCACCACTAAAGGATGTGGAGATTTCGTGCTAGCAAAACTCCACATAAGAGATGGAGATCAAAACAATCGATATGAATTAACGTGTTTTGATCTCTCTTTCATTTTTCTTTTGATCTCTAAGACCAAATGAAAAACTGATATGGAGAACATGGGAGAGAGAGAGAGGCATGAATATGTGAGGTTTTGAGGGCTAGTATGTGTTGTGTGTGTGGCTAGGGTTTAATGAAGGTATATATATGACCTAGTCATACACATACTAGGAGTCCTAACCTAGTTAGGCTCCAAAACAACCATCCTAACCCTAGCCACCCTTAAGCACGAATTTTGCCTTCTAAATCAGCCAAAGAACCTTCCAAAATTGTCCTCCTTGACTTAGCCAAGGTCCAACCAAGGCCTTGGGCTTGTATTTAATGAACCGGGCTCGATAGGATCAAGCCCAGTCTTATGGACTTATATTAAATCTAATTTAATCATAAGCCCACCATTAAACTCCTTATCTTTTAATCTAATTAAAAGATCCAAGCCCATGCTCTCTCTTTCAATTTATCAATCCAATTTATAAATTGGACCAAACCCAATAAAATTAATCAATTAATTTTTACTAGCTAATTTGAAATTCTAATTAATCCAATTAATTAGATTTCAAGTCATCCATCAATGGAATTGGCCTAAATAAATGATCCAATCATTTATTCTCTCTGAAGATTAATTTAATCGAATTAAATTAATCCAACTCTTCTAGAATTAATTCCAAATTAATTCTATTCCCAGTATAGTGGTAGGGTGTGACTCTTTAGGTTCACCCTCACTAGACTGGCATGTGTGACCAACACAATTAATTAAATCTAGTTTAATTAATTATTTTCTGATTATCCCATAACCTAAAATGGCTCAATACTATGGGTGGACGTCTAGCAACAGTCCATGCACTAGAGACTAGGTGATGTTGGCGTGAACATTTAGGCTCCGAATCAATACGAGTACTCTCCTACTGTCAACCGTCTCCTGGCCTTAGTCTAGGGCATGGAATTGGGTGTCGATTCCCATCCTTGACTAGGCAGCTATGCTTAACACTCGAGATACGTTTACTCTACTGATCCGATCTAGAAAACATATTCCTGATTGATCAATCACCTTTGGCCAAAGACTTTTAGAGTTTAAACCATCTCAAGGTGCATGGAACTCTCAGTCATATAATGACAGGGGACATATCCTCTTGGAATCCACCGTTCTCGCTACATACTCTGACTGCACTGGATAAGGTTTATAATGACCATGCCTCACGACACAACCACCGCTTCTGCCATATCCAAGATACAGTCTTCATATGCAAATGACTGCCATGATTCCTCAAGTCAGAGGATTAATTCTCGTACTATCAGAATCGAGAAATCCCAGTCATACCGACCAAGCCTTAAGAGGCTTCCATATGACGATTCCCGGCGAGTCACTTCAGTCAGTTGACTACCTTGCCAACTAACCCACTAAAACTGCACAACACCTACATCTCCTGCCGACAAAACACGACTGCAATACATAGTGCAAGTCTCATAGGATCCTCAATGCCCAATCTCGAGGTCCTCGACTTGGAAAGCTCCAAACCGACCCTTAGGAGTTGGTTTCACAGGTGCCAAACTTATGCGCAGCCCCAACTCCACGGGTTAACCTTCTCATCCGTGGCATTTTGTGACATTGAAACCCCGTTCAATATCAGTGGTAAGCTCAACGAAATATATTGCCATCTTGATGAATTCTTACCGAATTCATTAATTTAATATTATTTAATAAAGATTGTCGAATGGAAAACAACCAATCTAATTGGCTTTTGGTCACCCATTCTAACAATCTCCCACTTGACCATTAAGCCAATTACCCATGTCGCTCAGAACCTTCTGAGCATGAGCAATCTACGATACCGGCTTGGTTTCGTGGTCTACTTTATTTTCTACTGGATCTATACGGTCCAACTGTGTATTTCCTTTCACCATCTCTGCGTACAGATAGTTGTTATCTAAGAATTTTTGCGGATCATGTGATGACATCTCGGGCCCATAAGGCTCTTGCCCTAGCCTTGTCGTTCGCCTCTAAGGCTACAACTGGCTCGGCTGTGCTAGGCACCACATCCATCTAATGGATGTTGTTTTTTGATCCAAACCACTTTCCTAGGCTGACTTGTTAAAGTCGCCCACATTCACTTTTTAAGATGGGGCGTCTGCTTGAAATCCCTCCAAGCTACCATGCCTACCATCAAGTCCGAACGTGATTATACTTTGAGGACTTATCCATTATTCACAGGAGTCTAGAAGCTAGTATCGCTTTAGCCTTCCAGAATTAACTCTCCACAAATCGTATGTCAGACACACTTCTTTAATCCTTATTCAGGCATTAAAGATTGTTCTTGACAACTGTCTATTGCCAATTAGTGTATTTCCAATATACGTTGTGTCATGCCCTAAGCATACACAATATCAGGTCCAACACGCCAAACCAACACTTTCGTGCAGTCTTCGACACAGACGTAGGGAATGTCCAAGACATCTGAACTTTCTCATCAATCAACCATGACTTAGTTTTGAATAGCTCGACCCTAATGTAGGAATCTAATTCTTTTTATGGAGAATTTCGTGAACAACTTTATATGTTTCTTAGTATTTCTCAAACATCTTAACCTCATTTCAAATGGGAAAGACGTTTATACACTAAACACATTGGAACTCGCACCAACTCCCACTGACGTTTGGCTCATTTTATCAAATCATACCTAGTATGATCTTTAGATAAAAATGAATATTCCAGTTTTATGAAGTCTCAAACCTAGTTTGAACTTCTTAGTGAATCTTAGGCTCCAAGCCATTGATTCCAAACGATGTCCAACATCGCTCCTCTTTATGTCCTTTTGGATTAAAATCCAATTCCCATGGACAAATGAGGACTGGAATATGGTCCGTTAGAAATGTAGTTGATTACGAATGATGCATTTGAGAAGTTATATGAAAAACTTACTCCCACTATTTTCTTGACGTGTATAGGACCATCCTATTAACTCAAGTACTTTGTGGGACGAGAGTTTCATCATACAATAAGGGGCCAATCTATTTCAGTGAAACACCAATCAAACAAAGTCCAACTTAGTTAGATTTCTTTCTTATCAGAGACCGGTCAACCGTGGTCCTTTCAGGAAGAACTTCACCGAGTGAGAATCACATTCTCATAAAAAAAACTCCCACTAAATACACACCCTCTCGATTCAATCAAAAGGTGATCATGTTGGTTCACCACTCCGAGTCTAATTCTTTGAACTTCATCAAATAAAATTAGACTGGTGAACCCCCACACCGATCTTGTGTATTTTAATAACTCACATATATCACACTGGATCCAATCCAACATGTAACTGGTAAACTCATTTTGTCCCACAAAAGAGCTTTTGCGGTCTTTCTCCTTCTCAGTAAGGTTTTGAAAGCTAATTAATCCAAATCGCCTACTTCTAGTGCTCTTTGAATCCATCAATCTCTCTCTTCCTCAACTAGAATAGATTAACCTACCAGGACTGTAAGCTTGGGCTCTTTGATTATCATTTTATTTTTTATTTGGGTATTCATAATCCAATTATGAAATAGTATATGTTTCACCCAACAGACATGAATCTATTCAATATCAAATAAGAGACTTTATTGATCAAAATATGTAATCAAAATTGTCCAATAATAATTGAAAATATTATTTCGATCATGCTAGGTTACATAGATACTATCCTAACATGATCACCATTAAGCCTAATTAAGCCCCTAGTCTTTTATAGCAACAGCCCCGCTATCGCTAAGCCTTAGGACCTTTTGTTTCGGCTTTTCTACTCCTCATCATCATTTACAAACCATTTGCAAATTATAAATTCGTTGATATCCAATACCAAGAGTAGAATGGTGATTATGTTAATACTCAATTAAAGATTTATACCTTCATTGGAGAGGAGCTTAGGACACTCCTCTTCTAATGGCCCTTCTCTCGGCCGTAAATGCAAACATCATTCGGAATCCTTGACTGACGAACCCTCTTCATCTTTCCTTTACCCCCGCCTAGCAGTGTAACAGGAACACTTGAAGTGCTAGCAGTAGTAGATAACATCTCACCCTTCTTCCTCTTCTCGCGTTTGGCAATCTTGCCCTTCGCTTTAGAGGTTGAAGCCTCTCCCACTAGTACCATCGGAATAGATTTTCAATCGTTGCCTCGTAGTTGACCAATATATTAATCAACTCATGAAGGTTTCCTCAAGCCCATTCATGTTATAGCTGATAGTAAATTGATCAAGGGAGAGAGATAGTGATTATCGAATCAAGTCAACGTACGTTTCTTCCTCCTTGAAATCAGCCTGGAGGTCTTTGAGCTTCTCCACTAGGGAAAGCATCATCACTCCATGCTCACGTACGGACGACCCCTTAATCATTGAAATCGAGGACCATCCTCAAATTTCTCAGTCAATCCAAAAAGTTTGTTCCATTAAATATTAGCCTCAAATATAGTTAAATGGATTCTTAGAGATCTACAATAAACAGAAAAATAAGCAGATTATTATAATATTAGGTTCTAGTTAAGGACATGGACTTCAGTTTACTAACCCTCCCACTATTTCTGCGAAAGCCCATCACTCTCAAATAGGGTTTCGGAAAAACCATTTTCCTAGTGAGCTTGAGGTCCACAAGCGAAATTCTCCATGTCCCGCTTTTACGATTCACATGGAAATAGCCTTGTGGGAGGTATCCAATACCATTCTCATCCTACGAGATCCCCAAGATATTTGTCTTACCTTTTCACGTGATTCCGAGGACTCCAAGCAAATCGCGTTACTTGGTGTTAGACCGACCCATCAACCGAATCATACCGCAAACTATCGCCCCCCACGACTCGTGAGACAGGAAAATAGAAGCGTAGTCTTTTCATTCATAATAATAGTGCATGTTTATTTCAGTCCGAACATGCCACGACTCGTGAGACCACGTGTAGCTAAAATCAGTTTCCTCACTACATTACTGTGGATGGAAGGCATGGAAATTACATCACTTGGCATTAGTCTTAATCCATCAACCGAATCATAGCACACACTATCGCCCCCCACAACTCGTGAGACAGGAAAATAGGTGTGTATTCACTCCGTTCACAGTAACAGTGTAGCTTCATTTCAGTCCACACGTGCCACGACTCGTGGGACCACATATGGGTGAAATTGGCGGAATTTATGGAATAACAAGCCACTATGTTTTTTTTCATTTTTAAGGGTAATATTATTAACTTGGTCCAACCAAGTGAGAGTTCATTTTAATAGTTGACCGAGACCTCATCACATATTAATATCTTGCATGAAAATATATCCAATGTATATAATGCATTTAAATAAAACGCATAGCATGCAAAATAAAAGCCTAGCACGCCCCTGTTGGATGATCACAAGCCAAAAACCTGTGCGACCTACTGAGCCCGCAATGGATCTATGGTCAGTCTAAGTGTAGGCCTACGCTATTACAAGATGTTTAACCCATTAACACATTATGGGCCTTGTAATTTCTCTTTATTTCTTCATCTGCTTTATGGGCTCCATCCTTTGAGTCTCTTCTCCATGGATCTCCGTGAGCCAACCCATGGTCTCCTCCATGGGCCTCCATTGTCTGGGCTTACTATTTATAATTATTTAAAAAATAAAATAAAGGTAAAACTTCTCCACCTATTCTACTCTCCCCAATCATCAATTGGGGTGTACATCAATAGGGAGAAAACAAGCCTTAAACATAATAGGCTAAAAACGAAGAGATAGAGAAGTAAGAGACACGCTGGCCCCAACCTAATAGAAAATAAACCATACACAGGGTCCAATGGGCTTCATGATCATCCATGTTAATCCAATTAACAAAAGAGCACATTTATTTCCAAAATAAACATGCACAACAAATATAATGCAAAAGCATGCATTATAATTAATGATATCCAATATCATAAATTAATTACACATCAAATCTCAGGAATTTATATGTAAAATAATGCAACTTAATAATAGACATAAGTGCAACCCATGCAAAAATTAATTCTTGTTTGAAAACTCATTCAAATTAATTTTAGTAATTTAATCTTTGGAAATACCAAATCTCAACCAAAAAATAAATTCACCAAAATTAACTGTTTCAGAAAATATGCAGAATAATCAGAAAAAATCAAAAAATAAAAAATTCTGAAAAAATCAGAAAAATCGGGTCACACGGTCGGCCGGCCAGTAGGCGCACGCGTGCGCAGGTAGCCTGTTTGCTGCGTGCGCGCCTGCCTGCGCGCCTGACTGACGGTCGGCAGCGTCGGCAGCTGCTCCTTTTTTTTTCGATATTTCTGAAACCGTTTTTCCTGCAATTTCTGAATCAATAAGAAAATTATCAATTTTAAGAAATTCCAAATTTCAATAAAATTTCTTATGCCCAAAATTAAAAGCAAAATTAAACACATAAACCCTAGATCAAGATATGAAATTAAAATCCAAAAAATATGCTTCCAAAGCCGATTGAAAAACATGTAAACATGTTGTAACACATAATACACGTTAGATTCTAGGCCTATACACCGAACCTGGCTCTAATAACACTTGAAGGAAGCGGATCGGCACGGAAAGAGCGACGGAAGCACGAAAAATCGAAAAACCGGTAAAACATGCGATAATTAACGAAATTAATACCCGATCAAGGGGTGTACCCTTGATCATTCTCGGGTGTTCGATATATTAAATATAAAAACATAGACCAAGAAAATAATGAGAAAAACAAGGAGCGAAAACCATAAATGGAGTTTTACCCATTGTTGTTTTTCTCGTACGGCTACAAGCATTATCTCCTCTCCGTTTTTGTTTCCAGATCCATCCACGACGAGTCCTCGATCTTGAGATCCTCCCAAGAATGACACACCACCACTAAAGAATGTAAAAATTTCGTGCTAGCAAAATCTCCACATAAGAGATGAAGATCAAAACAATCGCTACGAATTAACGTATTTTGATATCTCTTTCGTTTTTCTTTTGATCTCTAAGACCAAATGAAAAAATGATATGGAGAACATTGGAGATAGAGAGAGGCACGAATTTGTGAGGTTTTTGAGAGGCTAGTATGTGTTGTGTGTGTGGCTAGGGCTTAATGAAAGTATATATATGACCTAGTCATACACATACTAGGAGTCATAACCTAGTTAGGCTCCAAAACAAACATCCTAACCCTAGCCACCCCTTAAGCACGAATTTTTCCTTCTAAATCAGCCAAAGTACCTTCCAAAATTGTCCTCCTTGACTTACCCAAGGTCCAACCAAGGCCTTTGGCTTGTATTTAATGAACCTAGCTCGATAGGATCAAGCCCACGTCTTATGGACTTATATTAAATCTAATTTAATCATAAGCCCAGCCTTAAACTCCTTATCTTTTAATCTAATTAAAAGATTCAAGCCCATGCTCTCTCTTTCAATTTATAAATCCAATTTATAAAATTGGACCAAGCCCAATAAAATTAATACAATTAATTTTACTAGCTAATTTGAAATTCTAATTAATCCAATTAATTAAATTTCAAGTCATCCATCCAATGAATTGGTCTAAATAAATGATCCAATTATTTATTCTCTCCGAAGATTAATTTAATCCAAATTAATCTGACTCTTCTAAAATTAATTCCAAATTAATTCTATCCGACTATAGTGGTAGGGTGTGACTCTTTATGTTCACCCTCATCTAGACTTGGGCATGTGTGACCAACACAATTAATTAAATCTATTTTAATTAATTATTTTCGATTATCCCATAACCAGAAATGGCCCAATACCATGGGTGGCCGTCTAGCAACAGCCCATGGCACTAGAGACTAGGTGAATGTTGGTGTGAATATTTAGGCTCCGAATCCATACGAGTACGGTCCTACTGTCAACCGTCTTCTGGCCTTAGTGTAGGGCATGGAATTGGGTGTCGATTCCCATCCTTGACTAGTTAGCTATGCTTAACACTCGAGATGCGTTTACTCTACTGATCCGATCTATAAAATATATTTCCTGATCGATCAATCGCTTTGGCCAAAGACTTTTAGAGTCTAAACCATCTCAAGGTGCATGGGAGAACTCTCTGTCATATAATGACAGGGGACAGATCCTCTCTTGGAGTCCACCGCCCTTGCTACATACTTCGACTGCACTGGATAAGGCTTATGATGACCATGCCTCACGTACAGCCACAGCTTGCCATATCCAAGATACAGTCTTCATATGCACGTGACTGCCATGATTCCTCAATTCATAGGACTAATCTCATACTATCGATACCGGGAATCCTAGTCATACCGACCAATCCTTAAGAGGCTTCCATATGACGATTCTCGTGAGTCATTTCAGTCAGTTAACTACCTTGCCAACTAACCCACTAAAACTGCACAGACGACCTACGTCACCTGCTGACGAAACACGGCTGCAGTACTTAGTGCAAGTCTCCATAGAATCTTTGATGCCCAATCTCGAGGTCCCCTGCTTGGAACGTTCCAGACCGACCCTTAGTAGTTGGTTTCATAGCTGCCAAACTTATGCGCAACCCAACTCCAAGGGTTAACCTTTCGATCCGTGGGCATTTTGTTGTGACATTGAAACCCCGTTCAATATCAGTGGTAAGCTCAACGAAACATATTGTCATCTTGATGAATTCTTACCGTATTCATCAATTTAATATTATTTGATAAAGATTGTTGAATGGAAAACAATCAATCCAATTGGCTTTTGGTCATCAATTCTAACAGGACTTACGAAGCATGCCCAAGAGCAAGATGCCCAAATTGCTATGTTGATCAACAAGGCAGATAACATTAACACAAGCCATATCATGGGAAAACAAGTTGAAGCTCATGATGAAGCAAAGGCATCCACGTAGCAACATTATATTGAGAAGGATAGGTCTGTAAAAGAATTTCAAGTTTCATTCGATGGGCTAATTCCTGTAGATCAACTTAAAGAATTCTTTAAGTGAACCATCAGAAACAAGTTCGAGGGGAGCTCAAAGTCACCCCTTAGTTACTCCAAGCCTTACACTCAAAGAATTGACAACTTGAACATGCTAATGGGCTATCAAGCACCAAAGTTTAGCAATTGGATGACAAGGGCAATCCTAAGCAGCATGTAGCTCATTTCGTTGAAACGTACAACAATGTGGGAACATATGGTGATCATCTAGTCAAGTAATTTGTTTGATCGCTGAAAGATAATGCATTTGACTGGTTCACCGACTTGAAGGCTGGCTCAATTGATGGATGGGACAACTAGAGCAAGAATTTCTCAATCGTTTCTAAGCACTCGACGAACTGCCAGCATGGTTGAGCTTATAAATTATTGCCAAGGGAAAGAAGAACTAGTCATTGATTACATTAATAGGTGGAGGAATCTGAGCCTTAATTGCAAAGATCGGTTATCAGAAGCTTCCGCCATCGAGATGTGCATTCAAGGGAAACATTGGGGCCTTCGGTACATTCTCCAAGGAATCCTACCCAAATCCTTTGAAGAATTAGCTACTCGAGCACATGATATGAAGTTAAGTATAACAACAAGTGGAGTTGAGGGACCACCGGTTCAAGAACCCCGTAGAACCAAGAAAAAAAAAAGAACTAAAAAAAGGGGGCAACCGTATTCAGAAGCTCCAAACAAGGAATTAATGGCCATGAATGTTGTGCCGTTCAAGCTCAAAAGGACTGCAAAGGATAGTGTTGCCTCAAAGAATAATGTTCCATACAAGAAGCCACAAAGAAAATTGACTTTGAAGGAAATGCAAACCAGACAATATCCATTTCTTGATTCTGTTATCTCGGGAATATTTGATGACCTCTTGAAGGCTAACCTTACCAATCTGCTAGAAATGAAGCGACCATGCGATACAAGATTGCTTCGTGTTCAAGGATAAAGTTATGCAATTGGCTCACCGAGGTAAATTTCTCTTGAAGAGGATTCTGCAGCAAAAATCTTGTGTCAACCAAGTGTGGTCTTTGGATGGTAAAAAGGCGTCATGCAATACAACACATACAATCAACGAGGATGACCTACTAGAAAGAAAGATTCCTCCAATCCTAATGAGCGTAAGTCCACAATTACTTTTCTCTAATCCTAATGAGTGTATATCCACAATCACTTTCACATACGAAGATTTGCTGCTCGGGTCTAAGCCTCATAACCGTCCCTTGCTCATGGTTGGGTACGCTCGTGAACAGAAGGTGAACAAAATATTGATTGATGGAGGCTCTACAGTTAATATCTTACCTCTACGAACTTTGAAGGAATTAGGGATCCCTATGGATGAACTCTCAAACCGTCGCTTTATGATCCAAGACTTTAATCAAGGAGGACAAACAACTATTGGTGTTGTAAGAATGGAATTGCTGATGGATGACATGGTGTCTACCGCATTGTTTCACATCATAGACACCAAAACTTCATGCTCTTGAAGGGAACGGATCAGCCCGGGAGGCGCTATGAAAATGCGAAAAATCGAAAGTACGATTAATCAAATAAATAAATCCAGATCAAGGGTGTACCCTTGATATTTTTTTCTAGGCATTCGATGTATAAAAAAAATACAAGGCCACAGAATTATACGAGAAGACATAAGAAGTAGAAAACATAAATCGAATTTACTTTTCATCGTTTTTCTCAAACGACTACAAGCGTCAACTCCTCCCATTCACTTAGAGAGCTCAAGTGTAGAACCCCTCTAAAGCTAGTCCACATCATACTGTGGAAGATTAATCTAACCCTCTTGTTAGAAAGGATTAGATTCAGTGAAAGAAATTGAATTCCAAATTACATTATTAATTAGTGTATTCGGATTTCCTTCGTTCTCAATTTGAATTAAATTCAAAGAGGACATAAAATTAAAAGAGGAGAAGAAGGAATTTCAGATTTTTCACTGGGAAAAACTGAAGGAAGCGAATCAGCCCAGGAAGCGCGGCATAGGCGCGAAAAAATAAAAAAATGATAAAATATGCGATAATTAAACAAATAATTACTAATTAAGGGGTGTACCCTTGATCTTTCCCGGACGTTCGGTGTATAAAATAAAATCGAATAGGCCAAGAGTACACGAGAAAACACAACATGAGAAAACATAAATAGAAATTTATTGTTGTCGTTTTTCTCGTACGGCTACAAGCATTGTCTCCTCTCCGTTTTCATTTTCGAATCAGTCCACAATGAGATCTCAATCTTAAGACCCTCCCAAGAATGACCATCCACTACTAATAGATGTGGAGATTTTGTGCTAGCAAAACCTCCACAGAAGTGCAAAGAATCAATAATGTTATTGATTAACATTAGATCCTTTGTTCCTCTTTCGATCTCTAAGATCTTGAGAGGATTATTGGAGAGAAAAAGAAGAGAAATTTCGTGCTCATGTGTCTGTAGCAGCTTCTGGTCGGCTATGAAGGTTTTTAGGCTTTATATGTGACCTAGTCACAAGATACAAAGGAGTCTTGACCCTAAAAGACTCCATCAACCATCCAACACCTCTAAGCCACCTTTATAGCTGATTTTAGTGCACTCCAAGGCACCATTTTGTGCACACCACACCCAAGGAGGAGTCCTGGCTCCTCCTTAGCATAGCCATGGTCTAACCAAGGCCTTGGGTTTGCATTTTTATGGACCGAGCTTGACTAGTTAAAAATAAATCAAGCCCACGTCTTATAGATTTCAAATCAAACCTAGTTTAATTTATTATCTCTCATTCAATTTATAAATCGGACCAAGCCCAATAAAATAAATCTAATTAATTTTAATGGCCAACTTAAAATTTTAATTAATTCAATTAATTAAATTTCAAGTCATCCATCCAATTGATTGGTCTAAATAAATAATCCAATAATTTATTCTCTCCAAAAATTAATTTAATTAAAATTTTAAGTTGGCCATTAAAATTGATTAGATTTATTTTATTGGGCTTGGTCCGAGTCTAAATAAATGATCCAATAATTTATTCTCTCCAAAAATTAATTTAATCTAATTAAATTAATCTGCCCCTTCTAGAATTAATTCCAAATTAATTCCATCCCATTATAATGGAAGGGTGTGACTCTTTAAGTTCACCCTCAGCTAGACTTGAGCATGTGTGACCAACACAATTAATTAAATCTAATTTAATTAATTATTTTCGATTATCCCATAACCGAAAATCACCCGTTACCATGGGTGGCCGTTTAGCAACAGTCCATGGTACTCGAGACTAGGTGAATGTTGGCCTGAACATTTAGGCTCTGAATTCATTGAGTACGATCCTACTGTCAACTATCTCCCAATCTTAGTTTAGGGCATGGAATTGGGCGTCGGTTCCCATCCTTGACTAGGCAACTATACTTAATACTCGAGATATGTTTACTCTACTGATCCAATCTAGGAAACTTATCCCTGATCGATTAATCACTTTGGCCAAAGGCTTTTAGAGTCTAAATCATCTCAGAGCACATAGGAGAACTCTCTGTCATGTAATGATAGGGGACAGATCTTCTATTGGAATCTGCTGTCCTATGTATATACTTCGACTGCACTGGACAAAGGCTTATGATGACCATGTCTAGCGCCAAAGTCACCGCTCACCAAATCCAAGAAACAGTCTTCGTATGCACGTGACTGCCATGATTCCTTAAGTCCGAGGACTAATCTCGTACTATCAGAATCAGAAATCCCAATCATTCCAGCCAAGTCTTAAAAGGCTTTCATATGACGATTCATGCGAGTCACTTCAGTCACTCGACTACATTGCCAACTAACCCACTAAAACTGTACAGACGACCTACGTCTCCTACCGACGAAACACGGGTGCAGTACTTAGTGGAAGTTTCAATAGGACCATTGATGCCCAGTCTTGAGATCCTCAACTTGGAACGTTTCAAACTGACTTTAAGAGTTGGTTTCATGACTGCCAAATCTATGCGCAACCCAACTCCATGGATTTAACCCTTTTAGTCTGTGGATATTTCGTTGTGACATTAGAACCCCGTTAAATGTTAGTGGTAAGAACAACGAAACACAATGCCAACTTAATAAATTCTTACCGTATTTGTTATTCTAATATTATTTAATAAAGATCGGTGAATGGAAAATAGCCAATCCAATTGGCTTTTGGTCACTCATTCCAACAATCTCCCACTTGACCATTAAGCCAATTACCCATGTCACTTAAAACCTTCTAAGTAAGAGTAATCTACAATACCAACTCAGTTTCATGGGTCTACTTTATTTTCTACTGGATCTATACGGTCCAACTGCGTATTTCCTTCACCATCGCTGCCTGTAGATGGTGCTTATCTAAGAATTTTCATGTATCTTGTGATGGGATCTCGGGCCCATAAATCTCATGCCTGAACCTTGTCGTTCGCCTCAAAGGACACAACTGGCTCGGCCGTGATAGGCACCACATCCATCCAATGGATGCAGTTTTTTTCATCTAAACCACTTTCCATGACCGACTAGTAAAAGTCGTCCCACATTCGGCTTTTAAGATGGGGGCGTCTGCTTGAAATCCCTCCAAGCTACCATGCCTACCATCAAGTCCGAACATGAATATATTTTGAGGACTTATCCATTATTCACATGAGTCTGGAAGTTAGTATTACTTTAGCCTTCCAGAATCAATTCTCAACAAACGTGTGTCAGAAACACTTCTTTAATCCTTATTCAGGTATTAAAGACTGCTCCTGACAACTGTCTACTGCCAATCGGTGTATTTTCGATATACATTATGTCATGCCTTAAGAATACACAACATCAGGTACAACACACCAAACCAACACTTTCGTGCTGTCTTAGGCACAAACGTAGGGGATGTCCTAGATATCTGAGCTTTCTCATCAGTTAGACGCAACTGAGTCTTGAACATCTTAAGCTTTCTCATCAGTGAATCATGACTGAGTCTCGAATAGCGTGAACTTTATCATCGGTCTCCTGCGATTGATTTTTGAACAGCTCGACCCTAATGTAGGAATCTAATTCCTTTTATGGAGAATTTTGTGAACAATTTTATATTAGTGTCTTTTATTTCCCAAAACATCTAACCTCATTTTAAATGAGTAAGAAATTTACACACAAAACACATTGAAATTCATTCCAACTCCCACTGACCTTGAGTTCATTCTATGATATCATACCCAGTATGATTCTTTAATAAATTGAATGTTCCACTTTTATGAAGTTTCAAACCTAGTTTGAACTTCCTAGTGAATCCTTAGGCTATAAGCCATTGATTCCAAATGATGTCCAACATCGCTCCTCCTTATGTCCTTTCGGATTAAAATTCAATTGCATGTACAAATAAGGACTGGAATGATCAGTTAGAGATTATATTTGATTACGAATGATATTTTGAGAAGTTGTATGAAAACCTGCTCCCACTATTTTCTTGACGTATATAGGACCATCCTATCTACTCAAGTACTTTGTAGGATGAGGATTTCATCATACAATAAGGGCCAATCTGTTTTAGTGAAACACCAATCAAATAAAGTCCAACTTAGTTTGATTTCTTTCTTATCAGAGACCGGTCAACCATGGTCCTTTCAGGAAGAACTTTACTGAGTGAAAATCACATTCTGATTTTTTATATTCAAAAACTCCCACTAAATACACACCCTCTTGATCTAATTGAAAAGGTGATCATGTTGGTTCACCACTCCGAGTATAATTTTATTTGATGTCTAATTCTTTGAACCTCATCAAATAAAATCAGACTTTGTGAACCCCCACACTGATCTTGTGTGTTTTAGTAACTCACATATATCAGACTAGATCCAATCCAATGTGTAACTGGTAAACTCATTTTCCTATAAAAGAGCTTTTGGCCTTTCTCATTCTCAGTAAAAGTTTTGAAAGCTAATGGATCCAAATCGCGTATTTTTAGTGCTATTTGAGCCCATCAATCTCTCTCTTCCTCAACTAGAAGAGATTGACCTACCAAGATTGTAAGTTTCGTTCTTGATTATCATTTTATTCTTTATTTGAGTATGCATAATCCAATTATGAGATAGTATATGTTTCACCCAACAGACACGAATTTCATTCAGTGTCAAATAAAAGGCTTTATTGATAAAAAAAATTGTGTAATCAAAATTGTCTAACTATAATGACAATAATATTTTGATCATGTTAGGTCGCATAACAGTCCCCTAACATGATCACCACTAAGCCTAACTAAGACCCTAGTCTTTGCAGCAACAGTCTTGCTATCGCTAAGCCTTAGGACCTTCTTGTTTTGGCTCTTCTACTCCTCATTATCATCTACAAACCATTTGCAGATTTATGAACTCGTTGGTATCCAATACCAATAGTAGAATGGTAATTATGTTAATACTCAAATAAAGAGTTTACCTTCATCGGAGAGGAGTTTAGGATACTCCCTCTTTCAATGGCCATTCTCTAGGCAATAAATGAAAATATCATTCGAAATCGTTAATTGACAAACCATCTTCCACTTTCCTTTACTCCCGCCTAGCAGTGTAACAGGAGCACTTGAGTGTTAGCAGCAACTAGAAGACGCCTCATCCTTCTTCCTCTCCTAGCATCTGGCAACCTTATTCTTCGCTTTAGAGGTTGAAGTCTCTCCCACTAGTACAAACGACACAGATTTTCAATCGTTGCCTTGTACTAGACCAACTTATGAATCAACTCAT
The DNA here is from genome assembly GCA_034509725.1 of Sesamum angolense. Taxonomy (NCBI): domain Eukaryota; kingdom Viridiplantae; phylum Streptophyta; class Magnoliopsida; order Lamiales; family Pedaliaceae; genus Sesamum; species Sesamum angolense. Next base: position 16,098 of record JACGWL010000907.1, read on the forward strand.
GAAGGCTTTCCTCAAGCCCATTCATGTTATAGTTGATAGTAGATTGATCAAGAGGGGAGATAATGATTGTAGAATCAAGTCAAGTACGTTTTTTCCTCCTCGAAATCAGCCTGGAGGTCTTTGAGCTTCTCCACTAGGGATAGCATCATTACTCCATGCTCTCGTACGGACGATTCCTTAATCATTATCATGTTGAAAAATGCCTTCGTCACGGCATATCTAACTGGAAACAAGTTAACTATAAATTGGATTGATGCCTAAAATAAGTATTTAATTATTGAAACTTTTTTACTTTAGTTTCGTAGAACTCTGTCTTTCATTTTGGGAGGATCTTTTGTAAGAGTGATTATTTTATTAAAACTATTTTGTTCAGCTTGTGGTCAATATGTCTTGAAATTCTAATCTATTTAAAAAAATATAAACAATTTTCGCGTTGCATTCAATAAAATTACGTGTGCGGGAACTACATGCCATCGTTGCTAGTAAGTAATAAAATAGATTGCATAATGTACTATGTATCTTGATGTAAATATAAAACTCAGAAATAGATATAAAAATCATAAGTGAATTACTTGTCAATTTAAAAAGTATAAGACAATACAAATATTAAAATTTATATATGTGATATTAAATTTATTATTTATAAACAAATATATATTTACTAAGTTGTTGATTAAACTTATTTTGTATAAAGATTAAATGTCTAAATAAAAGTACCATAATTTATTATTATCATGTGTAATATTGATTAATAATTATAACATCTGGTCAATTTTGAGCATAAAATTGATAACGTATTGAATATTAAATTAAATATATAATTTTTTTTAAAAATAAATTATAATTTTTAAGCTCGAGTCGTGATCAACATCGAGCCTCGCAAGCCGGCTCGACTTGTATACCACCCCTAGTTTAAAACTAAAAAAATTAATATAATATAATATATATATATATATATATATATATATATATTTATAAATTATAAAAATTAGGGAAAAGAAAAATGACGCCTTGTCTTACCGCCAAAACAATTTCTGTTTTTTTAATTTTTTAAATTTCTTGTAACAAACTTTTTTTTACCAATTAAACTTATTGTCACAACTTAAAATATTGTTACAAGAAAAATAATAATTTTGTCACAATTACTTTAATACATGACATGTTTTAGTTTACGTAATAATTTGTTTTTCTTTGTACAAATAAATATCCTTTGTAAGGACATTCCATTTATTGTAACGAATTATTACGATTGTTACGAAAATTCAATTTTATTATAATAATTTTTATACTTTGTTATCAGATACCTAGTTTTTGTGACAAGTGGAGGATTCATTACCATTATTTGTTATCTAAAATACATTTCTTTGTAGTAAAAAATCAAAATTAGAATTATATTTCTCAATAAATGCACAAAATTGGTTAATGATACGAAAACAAACAAAAGAAGAGAAAAAATTGAGAAATAAAATCAACAAAACTCAAAACAACAAAATGGAAGTATATATTCATTAAGAACATTTTATAAAAATCTTGATAGTTATGTTATTATAAGACATATAATAATTATTATATATAGGACTTAAAAAATTATTATTACCAATTACATTTTTCAGAATAATTTAAAATTTTTAAACATATTTATAATTTTTTAAATTATCTTTCCAAATAATTAACAACTAAATAAAATAAATATTAATTATTCACGAACAACAAGCATGCACCTTACTACTATACAAAGTCCCATAGACATCGATAAAAGTATCAGTATTATAATCCACCTTTTTCTCAATAGTAAAATTTAATAATAATAATAAAAAAAAAGGTTGTTACAATAACCAATCATGCCTGGCTTTTAAGATTTGACGTCAACCATCTTCCTGTGTGTTTCTCTCCATCTCCCAAGCCCTTTCTTGCTCTCCCGAAGAAACCCCCTTCCTCTCGCTACGATCTTTCAACTTTTTTGCAGAAATTTGATAAGATTTAACAGTAACTCTCAAATTAGTAGCAAATTGTCATAGTTATTGGGTTTTGGGGTTAGGTTTGGTGGAGATTTGGGGCTGCCGAGTTGAAGCAGAACAGAAATTATCAGACGGGAAATCGACGCCGAAGAGGTAAATTGATTCCGCCACCGCTTCTGGAAGTATTCATCCACAGTGGGGGGGGGGGGCGTCGTCGCGCGGCGCAGCCACTTTTTGGTTTCTTTTAACTGTTTCTTTACTCCCTCCTTTTTGTTTCTTTTGTTCGTGCATTTGTTAGTTTGTTATTTGGGATGCCGATCCTTTGCTTTTCTTGGTTTTTCATCAATTCCTGCGTGTTTGCTTTGATTATTAGTTATATATATATTATTTGTGTGTGTGTGTGCGTGAGAGAGAGACAGCAAGAGAGATGAGAGGGCTTCTGCATCAGCTTTACTTGTTGAGGTACAGACCCCAAACGACTAGATCGGTTTGTGTTGTGTTACTTTTTTTGTGTCGACATTTTTTCACTTTCACACAAAATCCCATCAGATTTTGGTTCACGCCTTCATCTTCCTACCTCTGTTTTCAATTTTACTTACTACTTTGTTACTATAATAATTAATGAGTAGTAGTAGTTGTAGTTCTTAGGTTCTTCTTAACTTTTCTAATCATTATTCTGAATTCATTGGGTTTAAGATTAGTTAGAAGAGCAGTTGAGATGAAGTAGTCCATCCCCGCCTACACCCTAAAAAAAACCACTATATATAATATTTTGTCTTCTATTACTAATTTATATACACACCAAATTCACACTTAAAAATGTATTTGAAGGTTGACTCCTCTTTATAATGAATGAATGAAAAACGGCCTGTCATCCATTTCCTTCTCTCTAATATCCCTTAGATACAAGCAAGCGTGCATAGGCATAGCTATGCATCAAAATCAGAATCTTATTAGGAGGCTTACATTTTCATTTTAAAATTTTGATTTCTTTTTCCAGTATTTAAATGTTGACAATTTTTTGTATGGGCTTCGAGTGAAAATAATGATGTGTTCATATTAGTGATAGAAATGTTTTTTTGATAGTGTTAAGTATGATATTGTAATGTAAGATTAAAAAATTATGGTCACATCATTCAAACATTATTGAGATAAGAATTATTATCTATTCACTGTTACTTCCATTACTTTCTTTATGACCCATGAGTTGAATGGGATGAAAAAATATTATCTAAATTCCATTCAAGAGCTGTACTTAGTTACTACATGTGCGTGCTTTTTAATTGATTGAGTTTTGGAGAAAACAATGAGACTCCAAGTCCATATTTCGGCCCATATACAACATCCATTTCACCCAACATAGGATAATTTATTTTTAGGATAAATTACAACGACCTTACCTGAAGTTTCGCATAATTACGAATACCCCTCATTGTTTAAAAATTACAAATACCATGATGTTTGATAAAATTATGTAAACCTTGGATGGAGGCATGAAATTGTCAACTTTGCCCTTATTGTATTTTTTATTTTTATTTTTAAAAAATTAAAATCTTATAAAAAATCGAACGGGATAGATGAATTTTTTTTTAAAAATTATAAAAAAAGGGTAAATTACATAACACCTCCCTGTGCAAGTTGTCCTATTTTTTTTCTGATTTTTCAGGTTTTTTAAGTGGACAAAATGTCCAATTTGCCCCTTTTGTTTGATAATATGCACATGTTTTAAAATCATTCTTTAAATTAAAAATTTATATAAATATAAATCAAACATCCTAATGATATTATATATTATTAATTAAATAAATTATTATTTAATTTAAAATATATTTTAATATTTATTTATACAATATACTAATTAATTATAAATTAGTATTTATTTGAATAATATATTATTATTTAAATATACTAATTAAGTTATCAATTTTTTTAACTTATATTTATTAAGTATTTATAATTTAAATATATTAATTAAGTATTTATTTATAAAATATACTAATTAACTTATCAATTTTTTAACTTATATAAAAATATTATATTAAAATTATTAAAATACATTTAAATTAAACATTTAATATTTTTTTTAATTTTTAAATTATTTTTTATCCTTCTCCGTCGGTGCCCGTAGCCCCCACGGCGAGGGGCCGGCATTTAATTTTTATTTATGTTTATATATATTTGTACTTTCTTGTCCGTCGGCACCTCGTCGCCGACAGAGAAGAAGATTAGGCGAAGGAGGTGGACCTGCGATTAGGGGCAACATCGTGGGGACGACGTCACCCCCATTATGCGCAGGCGACGGAGATGTCGCCAGACTGTTCTGGGCGACGGCATTTGGGCGGCCACTGCTTCGCCGCCCAGGTAGGTGGCGTCCGTGGCCGTTGATATATGCATATATATATATATATTATATTATATATATTATATATATATATATAATTAAATAAATATATTTAAATTACTTAAGATCTGGATCGTTCATTTTTTGCATTCAAAGATCAATAGTTGTTATAAGAAGGGTATAATGGTCAATTCAGCAAAAAATTAACAACATTAGGGCTTATCTAAGGGGAGAGTATGCAATATTTTGGAAAACATAGGGATGTTTTTGCCTATTTTTTTAACACTGGGAGGCTTTAGCTAAATTTTGGAAACACAATGGGGTTTTATGCAATTTACCCTAAAAAAATTTATCCACTTAGTCCATTAAAAAAATATTTTTTTAAAATAAATAATAATATAATTTTTTTAATTCACAAGGGCATTTTGGTCAGTTCACCATAAAAAAATGGTGAAAACTAACAAATTGGGCTAATTGTGAGACGGCCGTTAAAATTAGGGGGGTATTGGTAATTTTTGAAAACAACGGGGTATCGTAATTCTGCCAAACCTCAGGGTGGTGGTTGTAATTTACCCTTATTTTTATAATTTCTGCAGCTTATCTATTTTTAAGACTATGTGGCCAATACTTGTAAAGTCTAAACTACTTTTCTTGATTCTTTGAGGTTCCTATTTTCACTTAAAGTCTACCCTCTATTTCTATTTTTTTTTTTTTAAACAGGAAATAAGATTCTAGACATTCTCAAGGAAAGAGATTGCTGAAGAACGAATTGTTTTATCTGTAAGTATCACTAACCATTTTTCTATTTGATAACTTATCCTATTTAATTATTTATGTATGTTTATATTGAATATTACATCAATTATTTGAGCATATTGAGTTTTTGTAGATTGAATGGCTTAATCATGTTATTGATCCAATAACTTGCATTAGCTAAAATGATTTGATATGCTTAGGTTTACTGTCTCCTTTCATATTAACTAGATCGATGATGTGTTCTCCTTTGATTCAGAGCCTATATCGATAAGCTATTTTCAGCAAAGGTTCTTTGATTACATTTAGAATAAATATCAACTTTAGGTTCTTCCTTACTAGCTAAATTATTTCATCAAGTAGATGTATATCTAAAATCGCTAAAAATTGCAGAATCATGAATATTGACCGTAGTTGGATGTGGAGGTGCTTGGATGATAATGGGTTTCTTTTAGATGAATTTGTAACAAGGGTTGATCAGGAGTTCTAGAACTTTGCCTTTGATAACCCACGATTTCTGAATAATGGAGAAATCAAATGTCCATGCTCTAAATGCGGCAACATGACGTTTTTGAATCGGAGAGATGCTCATTTACACAGTGAAAAATGGATTTACTCGAGCTTATAACATCTAGTATGCACATGGTGAATCTTTGAACACAAGAGATGATGTGGGGGTTCTTCAAGCGCTCCTCAGGAAGAAACGTCTTGTTATAGAACAATGGTGATGGAAGCAATAGCCCCGAGTTTAGCTCAAACTTCACGTGTGATGCACAACTGCCTAATCCATAATCACATAAGTTTTTTAACTTATTAAAAGATGCTACGAACCATTATGGAATGGCTACAAAAACACAAACTCTTTGCTGTGGCCTAATTATTAAGTATTAAATCAGAGTACAATTTACCTGAAGCTTGCTATGATCGACTTATGTCAACAGTCAAAAGCATGTTGCCTGAAGATGAAAAGTTGCCAGATAACTTCTACACGACCAAAAAACACCTAGGTAGACTTGGTCTAGGTTACATTTGATATTGATTGGGTGTATTGTATAGAATAAATGAGTAGGAAATTAATTTGGGTACAAAAATTAAAAATTTGTAAAAAAAAAAAGAAATACGTATTAGAGACGAATCCGTCACCAAATTAGAGACGAAATACGTCCGTCGCTACAATTTAGCCGCTTTCAGCCATAGCGTGTGGCGACGGATTTTTCCGTCGCTATTTACTTTCAGATCGAAATCGTAGTTTCAAAGATGGAATTTTCCGTTTCTGATACCCTGTTTCTTGTAGTGAGTGGAAACTATATTAAGGTATTTAAATCTAAATTGATATTATTTATTAAAACATAAAATATTAATTTAATATATTCTTTGTATAATATAATTCATTGTAAATCGTAAAATGATATTACTTTATGAGAAAATTAACGTATTTTTTGTATTATTCAATTTATTTTAGATTGAAAACTATATTAAGGTATTTAAATCTAAATTGATATTATTTATTAAAAATAATATAATAGTTTAATGTATTCTTTGTATAATATAATTTATTGTAAACCGTAAAATGATATTACTTGATGAGAAAATTAATAATTTAGATCAACGTATTTGTCTTATGTAATTCATTTTAGATTGAAAACTATATTAAGGTATTTAAATCTAAATTAATATTATTTGTTAAAAAATAAAATATTAGTTTAAGGGATAATTACACTCCCGTCCTTTGAGGTTTTGTGTAATCACATAGCACCCCTGAGGTTTGCTTCCGTCTAACAAACAAGTCCCTCCGTTGGTCAAAATTAACTGAATTTGCTGATATTAACAAAAAAAGCTGAATGAAAATTGATACTCACCCTTGATTGACTTATTAATGACTTATTGCAGGTCAAATAATTTTTTTCGAACTAAACTACTTCTATAACGGTGAAAATACCTCCTCAGATACATTAATGCATGAAGACGTATGAGGGTAATTTAATAATAAAAAGATTTATTTGACATGCAATAAGTCAATAATAAGTCGATCGATGGTAATATAGTTTTTTTTTTATTTTTTTATAATATCAGCCTATTTGGTGAATTTTGATTAACGGAGGGACTTATTTGTTAGATGAAATCAAACTTCAGGGGTGCTAGATGTAATTTCTCAACTGCATGGGGTCTACGTGTAATTACACAAATCTCAGGGGAGCGGAGTGTAACTATCCCTTAATTTAATGTATTCTCTGTGTAATATAATTCATTGTAAATCATAAAATGATATTATTTGATGAGAAGATTAATAATTCAGATGAATGTATTCTTTGTCTTATGCAATTCATTTTAGATTGCTAACTATATTAAGATATTTAAATCTAAACTAATATTATTATTAACAAATAAAATATTAGTTTGATGTATCCTTTGTATAATACAATTCATTTTAAATCACTAAATGATATTATTGATGAAAAAATTAATAATTTTGATGATGAACGTATTCTTTGTTTATGCAATTCATTTTAGATTGAGAATTATTATATTAATATATTTAAATCTAAATTCATATTATTTATTGCAAGTAATACTAACATTTATAAATATACAAATTTATTGTAGATTGTGAACATATATCAATTTCAATAGCAAAATATTTTAGATTTAAACTAGTTTATATTTACAACAATACATTAAAATTTTATACTATATATTTTGTATTTTGATAATTAATATAATAATATTTAATATTAAAACATTTACTATCTCTTTTTTCTCTTTCTTTCACAACCACTGCCCACTTCTTCTCTTTCTTTCTCTTTCACTCACCAGTCGACTTCACCAATTTTTGTCCCAAATCTAAATCCTAAAACCCTAGCCCCAAACCAACTATTGCAAGCTCTAGTCCGTCTCCAGTGACGACACGAGGAAGACGATTGCTATTGCCAGCACTCGAGACTTGCGTGGCCAAGCAAGAGCACGAACAGTTTGCTATTTCTGCTTGTTTTCTGTATATAAAATTTGTTTGTTTATTGAATGTTTCTGAGTGTTTAAGGATGTTATTGGGAAGATTTGATGATTATTATGGTTATGGGTGACTGAGTTTGTGGAAATGGTTTTTTCATATTTGTGCATTGATTTGTTGTCTTTCCTTTTATATAAATGGGTTTTTCATATTTGTTGAAATCTTTGATTTTAAGTTCAATTTATTGGAAGCTTTGATTTTGAGTTCAATTTGCATTCAATACTCAACCTTCTTTCTCTTTTTCTTTTTTTTTTTTTAAGTGAGCTCGAATGGAGTTCAATACAGTTCAATTTGAGCTATGGAGCTCGAATTGCGTTCAATTTAAACCGTTGTTTGAAAGGGGAGGGGCTGGGAGAAGTTTAATGGGGTGGGACTCGGGTCCGGGCGGACCCGTACCAGACCCTGCCCGTTGCCATCCCTAGTTTTGATGGCTAGGAAGAGCCAACATTGTAGTGGCAATGTATAGTACTGTGCACACAATTGAACCAAAATAGAAGTCGCAGTCTTCACTTCTACGCGAAGTCGCCGTTTTCCTTTTCCTTTTCACATTATCTTCTCTATAAGGGGAAGGTCTTGCCTGTTGGCACTAACTTGAAACAGATTTTCTGATTTGCTTTTCTCTGTAAGTGTTGGATTCAACTATCTTTTCTTGAATTTCATTATACTTGTGCTGTTATCTTTGAGCTTTCGGTACTTATATGTGTAGAGGATACTTTATGTATCTGTTATCCATCGTATGGTTGCCGTTTGGCTTCTTATTGATTTCCGAATTGGTGGTTGTTAAACTGAATTTGCAGAACTTAATCTTTTTCCTCTGAGGTCTTTGGGTAATTGCTTAATCGTGACGGGGAAATTGAACGATCTCTTTCCTCTTTTTTCCTGTTTTGCCTCTTAAAATGGTTAGCGGACCAATATGCTTTTTCTTTTTCTATTTCTTTGCCTTTTCCGTTTCTGTTGCAAGGTTTTCAGCTCAAATTATATAGTTGTATTATCAGCTTATACAGAAAAGCTTGATAGTCAAATAGTAGTATTTACCTTTATATTGCTTAAAGAGATTGTAATTACAAAATTCTAGTAAAACTCAGTTTTTCTTTATGCTTTTGGGTTAGAATTTGTTGTCAGGAATTGTATTTATCTTAGTTTTGGCTTCTTGATATGTTTGTCTCGTGTTCTTCTTTAACAGTATTTACTGGATTTGCGCTTTTGCTGAAGGAAAATGCAGAGAAGTCATTAAGCAAATTCAATTGGCTACCTGGTAGAGGAATGATGGGAAGATCAATTAGAATAATTTGGTTACCAATTCTTTTGTTACTCTTAGTAGAGAATGGTAGAGGGGTAAAATCAGCTTTGAACTACTTGATTGGGCTAGGAAGCTATGACATCACTGGGCCAGCAGCTGATGTTAACATGATGGGGTATGCAAATATGGACCAGACAGCATCTGGTGTTCACTTCAGGTTGCGAGCTCGTGCCTTCATTGTTGCAGAGCCGCAGGGCAAACGAGTTGTGTTTGTAAATCTTGATGCTTGTATGGCGTCACAACTGGTTACGATAAAAGTCCTCGAGAGATTGAAGGCAAGGTAGTTATTACCTAATAAGAAGTGTTACTCTTATGCAAGCTTAGTTTTCCATATACAATTGAACCAAGATGATTTTAAAGCCTGCAATTATAGTTGTTTGCTTGATGCTATAGAATTTCATTTGAGAGGCATCATGATGCTATTGCAGGTATGGGGATCTCTATACAGAAAATAATGTTGCCATTAGCGGCATTCATACCCATGCTGGCCCTGGAGGTTATCTTCAATATGTTGTGTACCTTGTAACATCCCTTGGTTTTGTGCGCCAATCATTTGATGCCCTTGTTGATGGAATTGAGCAGAGCATCATACAAGCTCATGGCAACCTTCGACCTGGATCAATATATGTGAATAAAGGTAATGGAGTTATAATTAGCATTGGAGTTTGTCAATGCTAAAGTAATGTATGGCTGAATGGAAACGGTTGTTCTATGTCAATTAGTTAAATAAGTATGTCGAAGCAGTGCATTTGCTCCTACTGCATTTACCGGCCTACTACTTCTTCCAAATGGTCTTTCAAGTTTTTCCCCTTTCTTATATAAGCTTACCTTTTTGTCTTGCATTTCAGCTTTGTAGTCGGTTTGGGCAGATACTGTTGACATGTATACTGAAAGAGATTTTCTTTTGATATATAGGTATGACAGTATCAACTATAATGGGTTCGTGGCTTTAAATTCTAGGCCTGCTTAAGAAGAATATTATGGGCACTAAATGCCACCTTTGATTTTTAATTTACAAGTTATTGCTGGAAGCAAAAAATTTGAAGCAAATGAACAAACTTCAATTACTGAAAATTCCTGTATAGTCGAAGCCTGCCAGTGATAAGAGCCATCTCAGAAAAAAGAATCAGTATCCCAACATACATAGGTTGTGTATTAGATGTTTTGTGTTGCCATATGTATTCCTTACTGGGGCCACGGATTTCAAGTATTAGAACTCCATTTTCCTAAAAGAAAGCTGTATTTCTCTGGTTGATACCTTTCAGAAAACCTATTTTCTTTGTCCTATGTCCGAGTTGTTTGTTTTGGTGGCTTTGTCTATGGTGCTACGAGTGGTGTTAGTTTAACAAAACCCATAGCTATTTGTTTTTGTGGGATCTTATATTAAATAACTAGTTCACATTTGCTTAGATTGCTTAAAACCTATCTAGCCTTGCTAGCGGAGAGGTTTAGCTCTCTTTGTTGTGCCTGTTTTGAATTTTGTACTTCGTTGTCCATATGTTGCTTTCTAGATGAAATTTGCATGAGAATTCATGGATAGTGCTTTAAAGCAAATTGTTTATGGTGGAATCTGCACCTTTTATTTATTCTCACCAGTATGTCCTCAATAATAGGGGAGCTTTTAGATGCTGGTGTTAATCGCAGTCCAAGCGCTTATCTTAATAATCCAGCTGCAGAGCGCAGTAAATATAAATATGATGTTGATAAAGACATGACGCTCTTGAAGTTTGTTGATGATGAATGGGGCCCAGTTGGCAGCTTCAATTGGTTTGCAACCCATGGAACTTCTATGAGCCGGACAAATTCATTGATAAGTGGGGACAATAAAGGAGCAGCAGCACGCTTTATGGAAGACTGGTTTGATCAAAGCAACGGTGGAAGCATATCAACTGATGTATCTAAGATTAACAAAATCCCCAGAAGAATCTCAAGCATTATTCCTCTTGTTAAAGACACTCGTAAGTATTTGAGTACTTCTCCAATTAAGGTTTTTGCATAATGTTGGAATAGAAACGCTTGCGAATTATATGGGGATGTTTGCTTTAGTTGTAGAAGATTTATAACAGGGAATCATGATAACTATGTTTGAGCTTCACGCCACTTAGTTGGCTTTAAACTCTTAAACATGCTTATAGTACTGTTAGCTACTAAATAATTTTGACATAAGGAGGTTCTCTTATGAGTTAAAAAATGTTTATCATTTTTATATTGGATTAGTTTCTTCATGATGCTTATGTAAGGCATAAAACTTTCTGAACTTGATATAAAGCTTCTGTTAATTATCTTTTCTTGTTTTCTATGTTTAGTATACTTGATGGATTGAACTAATCTGTAAATAACAAGAAAGCGTAAATCCACTTGCACCAGTTTTCTTGCAAGTGCCCCTTTTTCCTGTTTTCCAGTATATTATGTTGATACTTTCGCTTTCCTCCTAAATTATGCTGATTCTAAGGAAACTTTTTTGTTTTTGTTCAGTTGAATTTAAGCTTATATTTATCTAAATTCCATTTATTCCTTTTTGTGCCTCCTATTACATACAGGCTAGTCACTGCTTGAACATGTTTGCCAATTGGTTATAGAATACCTTGATTAGATGTAGGGAGGGATGTAGAGGAGGGATAAATTGAGGGTCTTCTCGTTGTCTGTCCTGAAATTGTTAGTTATGAACAATTTTTTTGGTGGTCCAAATGCAGATCATGAGTTACTAGAACTTGCTGCTACTTTTGATTCCTCGTCAGGCAAATCAACCATCAAGTTTACTAGCCATCCAAAACGTGTAAGGAGTGCTCTCAGGCAGAGTGATACGCCTGCATTTGTATCTGCATTTTGTCAAACCAATTGCGGTGATGTCAGTCCGAATGTGCTTGGAGCCTTCTGTTTAGATACAGGCTTACCTTGTGATTTCAATCATAGTACCTGTGGTGGAAAGAATGAGCTATGCTATGGCCGAGGACCTGGGTATGTGTACTACATTCTTGCATCGAGTAAAAGTAACAAATTCCAGATTTTTACTTGATAAATGTAAAAATGATTGTGTTGCAGGTTAAAATTCCATCTCTGTATTGCTTGGCAGGTATCCTGATGAATTTGAAAGCACACGTATTATTGGAGAGAGACAATTCAGGAAAGCAGTGGAACTTTTTGATGCAGCATCTGAGAAATTAAATGGGAAGATCAATTATCGTCATACTTTTGTTGATTTTTCCAAACTTAATGTGACAATTCCAAAGGAAGGCAGAGGTACCAATGTTGTAAAACCTGTCCTGCAGCAATGGGGTTTGCCTTTGCTGCTGGTACAACTGATGGACCTGGGGCTTTTGATTTTAAGCAAGGGGATGACAGTGTATGTCAGTTAGATTGTATATATTTGTATATGCTTTCACGTTCCACTTATTAATGCTCACTCTCTTCAGGGTAATGCATTTTGGAGACTCGTCCGCAACTTACTTAAAACTCCAGGCAAGGAACAAAATGTCTGTCAACATCCTAAACCCATTCTGCTTGATACTGGTGAAATGAAACAGCCTTACGATTGGGCGGTTAGTTACAATCCTACCAAAATTTGTTAGTTTGTATCATAAGAACCTCGATATCTTCCAGGCCTTAATAAGTAGTCTTCAGAAAATCCAATTTATTTAATTAACTTGTTTGATAGAAACTAGAATGGTTTTCCATTTAGGTCCTGGTACTTGCCTGATATTATGAGAAGTTAGCGAACTGCATTTACAGGGAAGATATATTATGCACTTCTGTAGTTTAAAATTCCATTGTCACTGTCTCAACATGAAGTCTCAAGTGTTATTCTTGTGCATGAAATGGTTATATGTGGATTTATCTATTATGCTGTTATATTGCATTTATTGTTAACTAGACAAAATAGTACATGTCAAGAATCAATATAGAAGGAAGGGCAGATGCTACGTTCAAGCTTTGAATGAATTTAGTTGAGGAAAGAACTTATATTTCTCAGCTCATCGGATCAAAGCATTATCCTGCTTGTCTGGTCCGTTATACAATCCTTTTCTCCACTTTGTTAAGTCAAGGTCATTTCTAAAGTTAAGTGGCAAATACATAATTCCTTTTTATGTTCACATTCAACTTAGTTCAACATGGCACTGAATGAGGATTTTATATTTGCATGGTACAAGGACTAGGCTCATTGATACATTGACAGTTGCACAGCAACAGTAGCCCCCTTATTAACTTATTGCCTTTTCCATTATTCAAATAACATCAGTTTTTCTGACTTAAATTTTTTGTTGACTTAATTTCTAATTAATCATATAGATATACTCTTTAACCTTTTATGTATTGAACTTCTAGTTTTAATGTTATGTTTCTTTATGCTGTTTTATTGTTCTCCCTCCGTTCCAAGTGCTATTGTCTTACTTTTTGCTTGAATTATATGCTAGCATTATCTTATATAAAGCCTATAAATTTCATTTATGACAACTTTTTCTCTCCATTGCAGCCTTCCATACTTCCGGTTCAGATTCTAAGGATAGGGCAGCTTGTGATTCTTAGTGTGCCTGGAGGTACTGCTTGGCTTCTTTTCCTTCTATTTAACTTCTCATGGATATGCCTATTTTAATTTGTTAAGTAGTCTAGACGATTGCATTAATAAAATGCAACTCTTTTGAGTTTAATGATTTATATAAATCGACTTCTGGCTTCAGCCGATGCTTTTTAGCAACCTTTCTTTTCATTGCTTGCTGAAGCTGACTGTTGTGAACTGGGAACTGGCTATAGTTGGCTGTTCCCGGACTTAATTCAGATTTCAGTATGACTCAAAAAGGAATTTGTGTTTGTTGAGGACTGTTGAACACTAATTTCTATTTTGATATTTCTAAATAGGATGTAAGTGGTTCTTTCTTCTAGAATTTATAATAGTTTCTATTTCTATTCGGTATTGCACAAAATGTACATACTTATTGCATTCTGCTCCTTTGGAGCAAATGAATGTTATATTTTTAATTGCTCTACATATCATAGAATATTTGTCAACACTGCACCCTTCTTTTGGCCTTTAAATTCCATGTTTTGATCTTGTGATATGCTGCTCAACCTCTGTCATTATGGATTCAAGAGCTTACTAAGTTATACTAAGGAAAATTATCAAGTACTTTTCATTGTAAATAGATCTCACTTTTTACTAGTATTGTTTTCTACCTTCATTTGCCAGAGTTCACCACAATGGCTGGAAGACGGCTCCGTGATGCTGTTAAAACGGTTCTCACAAGTGGAGATAGTAAAGAGTTTGGTAGCAATATTCATGTAGTGATAGCGGGTTTGACAAATACATATTCACAATATGTGACAACATTTGAGGAATACCAGATACAGAGATATGAGGTTAGTCACTTCTAAGTCAAGATTACGTAGTATTATTTTAGTTGCCATATGGTTCAGAAAACTTATCGTTTTTCCCTGGCTGTACATCCATAGATCTGGTGGTAAGCTTCAGAAAATATTTGACTTCATAAAATTGGAAATGCTTAATCTAGTACCTAGTTCTCGACTGCAGAAAGTCCTTTTCTGCTTCAGTGATATTCTGAAAACAGTTAGCCTTATATAAATCACTAGTAGGTGAGTATTTTTAGCGATTCTCAATTTGTTGTATACATATCTTAAGGGCTAACTAATTACTATAACCTCCCAAAGTTTAGTTTAATGATAGACTATACAGCACTGAGAGTACAAAACTATTCCAGGTTCTCATAACACACTCAAAAGATAGATGAGGAAATACCAAATTAAGAAAATGAAAATAGAGAAAAGGTCAATCACGGCGATCTCCTCTATGCATTAATGTAATTCTCTTAACAATGTCCCGCCTGGAATTAACCAAATCTCCTCTTCAAGTTTGTAACTAACATATGGCGCTCTTAATCCATTTCAGGGTGCCTCAACACTGTATGGACCTCACACTCTTAGCGGCTACATTCAGGAGTTCAAGAAACTTGCAGCAGCCCTTATCAGTGGACAATCAGTGGAATCCGGGCCACAACCTCCAGATCTGCTAAACAAGCAAATAAGCTTACTTACACCTGTTGTGATGGATGCAACTCCACGTGGTTTAAATTTTGGGGACATCAGCTTAGATGTACCCAAGAACTCCACCTTTAAGAGAGGTGACAATGTGACGGTAGTTTTCTGGTCAGCATGTCCCAGAAATGACCTCATGACTGAAGGTACATTTGCGCTAGTGGAGATTCTCAAAGGCAAGGATTCTTGGCTGCCTGCATATGATGATGATGATTTCTGCCTCCGCTTCATTTGGTCCAGACCTGCTAAACTTAGCACCCGAAGTCATGCAACCATACAATGGATAATACCACAAACAGTTGCTTCAGGTGCATACAGGATTAGGCATTTCGGTGCTGCAAAGAGTCTTCTGGGGTCAATTAAGCATTTTACAGGTGCTTCCAGTGCTTTTGTGGTGGCATGAGACTTTTCTTTTCCACTCCTTGCAACGAAAGATGTTGTATGAATCTTCTCGGAGCAATTGAAGCACTCTTGATTAGTGTGTATAATTTAAAATTTTAATATATTTATCAATTTGAATAGAAAGAAGAAAGATAAAGTGAACAATTGATCAAAAACTAATAAAATGAACTAACTTTAAATGTATATAAAATAATACTAATTAATCATAGGAATAATTACACTTGAATCCCTTTGAAAATGTGAAATTATATTTTCTTTCAAAAAACATTTAAATTGCACTTATCCCAATGAGAGTTTTTTGTTTACTGTTTTGCTTCCGTTCGAGTTTGGATGAAAAATATTGATGTCAAGAATTTTTTTTTTTACATAGATTTAATCCTCATTTAGCATTCTCTTAGTAAAATTTTTATATACTAAGAAGGTAAGTATAAGATATATATAAATTTCAAATATTGTAACTG
Organism: Sesamum angolense; assembly: GCA_034509725.1. Classification (NCBI taxonomy): domain Eukaryota; kingdom Viridiplantae; phylum Streptophyta; class Magnoliopsida; order Lamiales; family Pedaliaceae; genus Sesamum; species Sesamum angolense. Next base: position 32,365 of record JACGWL010000907.1, read on the forward strand.
TTATAAAATATTATTGTTGAGTTATAGTTATTGGATAAAAAATAGTCATTAAATGAAAAAATAAATAATTTTTGGTTTTTGATCTATTTTTCAGTTTGTTTTTTTACTTTCTATATATGACCTTGAAAGTTTCATTTAGGCCCAAGATTGAATTTGATCCACATAACCAATTTGGTGCGGTCTAATTGACCATCTTGTAGCTATCACAATGTGGATATTGAAAGCGGATCGACATGAGAAGCGTGGTGGAAGTGTAAAAATTTTTGAAATTATTAAAAGCGTGATTAACCCGATCAAGGGTATATTCTTGATCTATTTCAGTCATTCGGTGTAAAAATAACACAAGGCCATGAATTAATGAAAAATAGTGCGTGGTAAATTTGCTAAGTGAAATAATAACTACAAGTTAGTCAAATACGTAAGCAAACTTTAATAAAACGTGCAAAACAGCTGAAATAAAAACTGTCTCCGAATCTGACGAAACTTGACCCAGAGGTAGGTCTTAACCCATAATAGTGCGTGGTAAATTTGCTAAGTGAAATAATAACTACAAGTTAGTCAAATAGGTAAGCAAACTTTCTTTAATAAAACGTGCAAAAGCTGAAATAAAAACTGTCTCGAATCTGACGAAACTTGACCCAGAGGTAGGTCTTAACCATAATAGTGCGTGGTAAATTTGCTAAGTGAAATAACTACAAGTTAGTCAAATAGGTAAGCAAACTTTCTTTAATAAAACCGTGCAAAACAGCTGAAATAAAAACTGTCTCCGAATCTGACGAAACTTGACCCAGAGGTAGGTCTTAACCATAATAGTGCGTGGTAAATTTTGCTAAGTGAAATAATAACTACAAGTTAGTCAAATAGGTAAGCAAACTTTCTTTAATAAAACCGTGCAAAACGCTGAAATAAAAACTGTCTCCGAATCTGACGAAACTTGACCCAGAGGTAGGTCTTAACCCATAATAGTGCGTGGTAAATTTGCTAAGTGAAATAATAACTACAAGTTAGTCAAATAGGTAAGCAAACTTTCTTTAATAAAACCGTGCAAAATCTGAAATAAAAACTGTCTCCGAATCTGACGAAACTTGACCCAGAGGTAGGTCTTAACCCATAATAGTGCGTGGTAAATTTGCTAAGTGAAATAATAACTACAAGTTAGTCAAATAGGTAAGCAAACTTTCTTAAATAAAACTGCAAAAGCTGAAATAAAACTGTCTCCGAATCTGACGAAACTTGACCCAGAGGTAGGTCTTAACCCATAATAGTGGTAAATTTGCTAAGTGAAATAATAACTACAAGTTAGTCAAATAGGTAAGCAAACTTTCTTTAATGCAAAACAGCTAAAAATAAAACTGTCTCCGAATCTGACGAAACTTTGACCCAGAGGTAGGTCTTAACCCATAATAGTGCGTGGTAAATTTGCTAAGTGAAATAATAACTACAAGTTAGTCAAATAGGTAAGCAAACTTTCTTTAATAAAAGTGCAAAAGCTGAAATAAAAACTGTCTCCGAATCTGACGAAACTTGACCCAGAGGTAGGTCTTAACCCATAATAGTGCGTGTAAATTTGCTAAGTGAAATAATAACTACAAGTTAGTCAAATAGGTAAGCAAACTTTCTTTAATAAAACCGTGCAAAATCGCTGAAATAAAAACTGTCTCCGAATCTGACGAAACTTGACCCAGAGGTAGGTCTTAACCCATAATAGTGCGTGTAAATTTGCTAAGTGAAATAATAACTACAAGTTAGTCAAATAGTAAGCAAACTTTCTTTAATAAAACGTGCAAAAGCTGAAATAAAAACTGTCTCCGAATCTGACGAAACTTGACCCAGAGGTAGGTCTTAACCCATAATAGTGCGTGGTAAATTTGCTAAGTGAAATAATAACTACAAGTTAGTCAAATAGGTAAGCAAACTTTCTTTAATAAAACCGTGCAAATGAAATAAAAACTGTCTCCGAATCTGACGAAACTTGACCCAGAGTAGGTCTTAACCCATAATAGTGCGTGGTAAATTTGCTAAGTGAAATAATAACTACAAGTTAGTCAAATAGGTAAGCAAACTTTCTTTAATAAAACGTGCAAAATCGCTGAAATAAAAACTGTCTCCGAATCTGACGAAACTTGACCCAGAGGTAGGTCTTAACCCATAATAGTGCGTGTAAATTTGCTAAGTGAAATAATAACTACAAGTTAGTCAAATAGGTAAGCAAACTTTCTTTATAAAACCGTGCAAAACGCTGAAATAAAAACTGTCTCCGAATCTGACGAAACTTGACCCAGAGTAGGTCTTAACCCATAATAATGGTAAATTTGCTAAGTGAAATAATAACTACAAGTTAGTCAAATAGGTAAGCAAACTTTCTTTAATAAAACCGTGCAAATGAAATAAAAACTGTCTCCGAATCTGACGAAACTTGACCCAGAGGTAGGTCTTAACCCATAATAGTGCGTGGTAAATTTGCTAAGTGAAATAATAACTACAAGTTAGTCAAATAGGTAAGCAAACTTTCTTTAATAAACCGTGCAAAACGCTGAAAAAAAACTGTCTCCGAATCTGACGAAACTTGACCCAGAGGTAGGTCTTAAACCATAATAGTGCGTGGTAAATTTGCTAAGTGAAATAATAACTACAAGTTAGTCAAATAGGTAAGCAAACTTTCTTTAAATAAAACGTGCAAAACGCTGAAATAAAAACTCTCCGAATCTGACGAAACTTGACCCAGAGGTAGGTCTTAACCCATAATAGTGCGTGGTAAATTTGCTAAGTGAAATAATAACTACAAGTTAGTCAAATAGGTAAGCAAACTTTCTTTAATAAAACCGTGCAAAACGCTGAAATAAAAACTGTCTCCGAATCTGACGAAACTTGACCCAGAGGTAGGTCTTAACCCATAATAGTGCGTGGTAAATTTGCTAAGTGAAATAATAACTACAAGTTAGTCAAATAGGTAAGCAAACTTTCTTTAATAAAACCGTGCAAAACGCTGAAATAAAAACTGAATCTGACGAAACTTGACCCAGAGGTAGGTCTTAACCCATAATAGTGGTAAATTTGCTAAGTGAAATAATAACTACAAGTTAGTCAAATAGGTAAGCAAACTTTAATAAAAACCGTGCAAAAGCTGAAATAAAAACTGTCTCCGAATCTGACGAAACTTGACCCAGAGGTAGGTCTTAACCCATAATAGTGCGTGGTAAATTTGCTAAGTGAAATAATAACTATTAGTCAAATAGGTAAGCAAACTTTCTTTAATAAAACCGTGCAAAATCTGAAATAAAACTGTCTCCGAATCTGACGAAACTTGACCCAGAGGTAGGTCTTAATAATAGTGCGTGGTAAATTGCTAAGTGAAATAATAACTACAAGTTCAAATAGGTAAGCAAACTTTCTTTAATAAAACCGTGCAAAATCTGAAAATAAAAACTGTCTCCGAATCTGACGAGGTCTTAACCCATAATAGTGCGTGGTAAATTTGCTAAGTGAAATAATAACTACAAGTTAGTCAAATAGGTAAGCAAACTTTCTTTAATAAAACCGTGCAAGAAAACTGAGAAATTTGCTAAAAATAATAACTACAAGTTAGTCAAATAGTAAGCCTTTAAAACCGTGCAAAACCAATCTGACGAAACTGAGGTAGGTCTTAACTAATAGTGGTAAATTTGCTAAGTGAAATAATAACTACAAGTAGTCAACTTTCTTTAATAAAACGCAAAACTGAAATAAAAACTGTCTCCTGACGAAACTTGACCCAGAGTAGGTCTTAACCCATAATACTGCGTGGTAATTTAAGTGAAATAATAACTACAAGTTAGTCAAATAGGTAAGCAAACTTTCTTTAATAACCGTGCAAAAGCTGAAATAAAAACTGTCTCGAATCTGACGAAACTTGACCCAGAGGTAGGTCTTAACCCATAATAGTGCGTGGTAAATTTGCTAAGTGAAATAATAACTACAAGTTAGTCAAATAGGTAAGCAAATAAAACCGTGCAAAAGCTGAAATAAAAACTGTCTCCGAATCTGACGAAACTTGACCCAGAGTAGGTCTTAACCCATAATAGTGCGTGGTAAATTTGCTAAGTGAAATAATAACTACAAGTTAGTCAAATAGGTAAGCAAACTTTCTTTAATAAAACCGTGCAAAACAGCTGAAATAAAAACGAATCTGACGAAACTTGACCCAGAGGTAGGTCTTAACCATAATACGTGGTAAATTTGCTAAGTGAAATAATAACTACAAGTTAGTCAAATAGGTAAGCAAACTTTCTTTAATAAAACCGTGCAAAACAGCTGAAATAAAAACTGTCTCCGAATCTGACGAAACTGACCCAGAGGTAGGTCTTAACCCATAATAGTGCGTGGTAAATTTGCTAAGTGAAATAATAACTACAAGTTAGTCAAATAGGTAAGCAAACTTTCTTTAAAAAACCGTGCAAAAAGCTAAAATAAAAACTCCGAATCTGACGAAACTTGACCCAGAGGTAGGTCTTAACCCATAATAGTTGGTAAATTTGCTAAGTGAAATAATAACTACAAGGTAACAAACTTCTTTAATAAAAACGTGCAAAAAAATAAAAACTGTCTCCGAATCTGACGAAACTTGACCCAGAGGTAGGTCTTAACCCATAATAGTGCGTGGTAAATTTGCTAAGTGAAATAATAACTACAAGTTAGTCAAATAAATAAAACCGTGCAAAAGCTGAAATAAAAACTGTCTCCGAATCTGACGAAACTTGACCCAGAGGTAGGTCTTAACCCATAATAGTGCGTGGTAAATTTGCTAAGTGAAATAATAACTACAAGTTAGTCAAATAGGTAAGCAAACTTTCTTTAATAAAACCGTGCAAAACGCTGAAATAAAAACTGTCTCCGAATCTGACGAAACTTGACCCAGAGGTAGGTCTTAACCCATAATAGTGCGTGGTAAATTTGCTAAGTGAAATAATAACTACAAGTTAGTCAAATAGGTAAGCAAACTTTCTTTAATAAAACCGTGCAAAACGCTGAAATAAAAACTGTCTCCGAATCTGACGAAACTTGACCCAGGTAGGTCTTAACCCATAATAGTGCGTGGTAAATTTGCTAAGTGAAATAATAACTACAAGTTAGTCAAATAGGTAAGCAAACTTTCTTTAATAAAACGTGCAAAATCGCTGAAATAAAAACTGTCTCCGAATCTGACGAAACTTGACCCAGAGGTAGGTCTTAACCCATAATAGTGCGTGGTAAATTTGCTAAGTGAAATAATAACTACAAGTTAGTCAAATAGGTAAGCAAACTTTCTTTAATAAAACCTGCAAAATGAAATAAAAACTGTCTCCGAATCTGACGAAACTTGACCCAGGTAGGTCTTAACCCATAATAGTGCGTGGTAAATTTGCTAAGTGAAATAATAACTACAAGTTAGTCAAATAGGTAAGCAAACTTTCTTTAATAAAACCTGCAAAAGAAATAAAAACAATCTGACGAAACTTGACCAGGTAGGTCTTAACCCATAATAAAAAAAAAAAAAAATTTGACCCAGAGGTGAAATTTGCTAAGTGAAATAATAACTACAAGTTAGTCAAATAATAAAACCGTGCAAAAGCTGAAATAAAAACTGTCTCCGAATCTGACGAAACTTGACCCAGAGGTAGGTCTTAACCCATAATAGTGCGTGGTAAATTTGCTAAGTGAAATAATAACTACAAGTTAGTCAAATAGGTAAGCAAACTTTCTTTAATAAAACCGTGCAAAAGCTGAAATAAAAACTGTCTCCGAATCTGACGAAACTTGACCCAGAGGTAGGTCTTAACCCATAATAGTGCGTGGTAAATTTGCTAAGTGAAATAATAACTACAAGTTAGTCAAATCTTTAATAAAACCGTGCAAAAGCTGAAAAAAAACTGTCTCCGAATCTGACGAAACTTGACCCAGAGGTAGGTCTTAACCCATAATAGTGCGTGGTAAATTTGCTAAGTGAAATAATAACTACAAGTTAGTCAAATAGGTAAGCAAACTTTCTTTAATAAAACCGTGCAAAAGCTGAAATAAAACTGTCTCCGAATCTGACGAAACTTGACCCAGAGGTAGGTCTTAACCCATAATAGTGCGTGGTAAATTTGCTAAGTGAAATAATAACTACAAGTTAGTCAAATAGAAGCAAACTTTCTTTAATAAAACGTGCAAAACAGCTGAAATAAAAACTGTCTCCGAATCTGACGAAACTTGACCCAGAGGTAGGTCTTAACCCATAATAGTGCGTGGTAAATTGCTAAGTGAAATAATAACTACAAGTTAGTCAAATAGGTAAGCAAACTTTCTTTAATAAAACCGTGCAAAATCGCTGAAATAAAAACTGTCTCCGAATCTGACGAAACTTGACCCAGAGGTAGGTCTTAACCCATAATAGTGCGTGGTAAATTTGCTAAGTGAAATAATAACTACAAGTTAGTCAAATAGGTAAGCAAACTTTCTTTATAAAACCGTGCAAAAGCTGAAAAAAAAACTGTCTCCGAATCTGACGAAACTTGACCCAGAGGTAGGTCTTAACCCATAATAGTGCGTGGTAAATTTGCTAAGTGAAATAATAACTACAAGTTAGTCAAATAGTAAGCAAACTTTAATAAAACCGTGCAAAAGCTGAAATAAAAACTGTCTCCGAATCTGACGAAACTTGACCCAGAGGTAGGTCTTAACCCATAATAGTGCGTGGTAAATTTGCTAAGTGAAATAATAACTACAAGTTAGTCAAATAGGTAAGCAAACTTTCTTTAATAAAACCGTGCAAAATCGCTGAAAAAAAACTGTCTCCGAATCTGACGAAACTTGACCCAAGGTAGGTCTTAACCCATAATAGTGCGTGGTAAATTTGCTAAGTGAAATAATAACTACAAGTTAGTCAAATAGGTAAGCAAACTTTCTTTAATAAAACCGTGCAAAACCTGAAATAAAAACTGTCTCCGAATCTGACGAAACTTGACCCAGAGGTAGGTCTTAACCCATAATAGTGCGTGGTAAATTTGCTAAGTGAAATAATAACTACAAGTTAGTCAAATAGGTAAGCAAACTTTCTTTAATAAAACCGTGCAAAAAATAAAAACTGTCTCCGAATCTGACGAAACTTGACCCAGAGGTAGGTCTTAACCCATAATAGTGCGTGGTAAATTTGCTAAGTGAAAAATAACTACAAGTTAGTCAAATAGTAAGCAAACTTTCTTTAAAAAAACGTGCAAAAGCTGAAATAAAAAATCTGACGAAACTTGACCAGAGGTAGGTAATAGTGCGTGGTAAATTTGCTAAGTGAAATAATAACTACAAGTTAGTCAAATAGTAAGCAAACTTTCTTTAATAAAACCGTGCAAAAGCTGAAATAAAAACTGTCTCCGAATCTGACGAAACTTGACCCAGAGGTAGGTCTTAACCCATAATAGTGCGTGGTAAATTTGTGAAATAATAACTACAAGTTAGTCAAATAGGTAAGCAAACTTTCTTTAATAAAACCGTGCAAAACGCTGAAATAAAATGTCTCCGAATCTGACGAAACTTGACCCAGAGGTAGGTCTTAACCCATAATAGTGCGTGGTAAATTTGCTAAGTGAAATAATAACTACAAGTTAGTCAAATAGGTAAGCAAATAAAAACCGTGCAAAATCGCTGAAATAAAAACTGTCTCCGAATCTGACGAAACTTGACCCAGAGGTAGGTCTTAACCCATAATAGTGCGTGGTAAATTTGCTAAGTGAAATAATAACTACAAGTTAGTCAAATAGTAAGCAAACTTTCTTTAATAAACCGTGCAAAACAGCTGAAATAAAAACTGTCTCCGAATCTGACGAAACTTGACCCAGAGTAGGTCTTAACCCATAATACGTGTAAATTTGCTAAGTGAAATAATAACTACAAGTTAGTCAAATAGTAAGCAAACTTTCTTTAATAAAACCGTGCAAAACAGCTGAAATAAAAACTGTCTCCGAATCTGACGAAACTTGACCCAGAGGTAGGTCTTAACCCATAATAGTGCGTGGTAAATTTGCTAAGTGAAATAATAACTACAAGTTAGTCAAATAGTAAGCAAACTTTCTTTAATAAAACCGTGCAAAACAGCTAAAATAAAAACTGTCTCCGAATCTGACGAAACTTGACCCAGAGGTAGGTCTTAACCCATAATAGTGCGTAAATTTGCTAAGTGAAATAATAACTACAAGTCAAATAAAACTTTCTTTAATAAAACCGTGCAAAATCGTGAAATAAAAACTGTCTCCGAATCTGACGAAACTTGACCCAGAGTAGGTCTTAACCCATAATAGTGCGTGGTAAATTTGCTAAGTGAAATAATAACTACAAGTTAGTCAAATACTAAAAAAACCGTGCAAAATCTGAAATAAAAACTGTCTCCGAATCTGACGAAACTGACCCAGAGGTAGGTCTTAACCCATAATAGTGCGTGGTAAATTTGCTAAGTGAAATAATAACTACAAGTTAGTCAAATAGTAAGCAAACTTTCTTTAATAAAACCGTGCAAAACAGCTAAAATAAAACTGTCTCCGAATCTGACGAAACTTGACCCAGAGGTAGGTCTTAACCCATAATAGTGCGTGGTAAATTTGCTAAGTGAAATAATAACTACAAGTTAGTCAAATAGGTAAGCAAACTTTCTTTTAATAAAACCGTGCAAAATCGTTGAAATAAAAACTGTCTCCGAATCTGACGAAACTTGACCCAGAGGTAGGTCTTAACCATAATAGTGCGTGGTGTAAATTAAGCTAAGTGAAATAATACTTACAATTAGTAAATAGGTAGAAACTTTCTTAATAAAAGTGCGTCATGTTTAAATCTCATCTCCTCGAATCTGAAGAAACTTCTCCCAGATCTAGGTCTTACCGACCCTCTACTA
>JACGWL010000908.1:0-20729 GCA_034509725.1 Sesamum angolense
TACATATGTCTATTGGTAGTCGTTCTAAGCAAAGGCCCATACGACTCCTATAATGCCTACCGCAAGCTTCACTTCTCTCACTTCCTCTAATACTCCGAGCTTTCCGCACGATTCTTCCCTTCCTCTCGCCCTCTTCATTCTTGTAATAGAATTTGTAGATGTACATACATATATATAGAGACAGAGCCATCATATGTTCTGCAAGAAAAACAACTTATTGATCTAATCAAATGTTGATGCAAAAACTGTCGTATGTTGCCGTGGAGGCGGTCTTCATAACCGCTCTTCTCGTCCTTCCCATTGTGCTTTCGACCAGCGATGAACTTATTCCTGCTGATAAGGCTCAATTAAACAGCTGGTTCGACCGCAACATCGGCCCCTTGGCTTCCCGGGAAGGCACTTTAAACCCGCCCTCGTTGAAGCTGAGAAGAATGTCACGGTGGTCCAAGTCAGAGCCGACGGGACTGGAGATTTCAAGACTATTACAGATGCCATAAAGAGCGTCCCCCATAACAACAAGCATCGCGTGATTATATCCATTGGCCCTGGAAACTACACAGAAAAAGTAAAGATCGACATGTATACGCATTTCATCACATTGTACGGAGACCGAAGAACATGCCGGTTATGGTGTTTGATGGCACGGCTAAGCAATTCGGGACCCTGGAGAGCGGCACCCTGACTGTGGAATCCGACTATTTCAGTGCTGTCAATTTGAAATTCGTGGTTTGTGTCTAATTAAACGCCTTTCTTAGCATTAATTGTTGGTTCTTGAAACCATGTTTGTTTGGTCATTATTCATACAATGTTGGTTCTTGTTAGAATTCTGCACCGAGGCCTGATGGAAAGAGAGAGGGGGCTCAGGCGGTGGCGATGAAAATCGCGGGAGACTATGCGTCTTTCTACAACTGCAGATTCCATGGATTTCAAGACACCCTTTGCGATGACAGGGGCAAACATTTCTTCAAAGATTGCTACGTTGAGGGCACCGTCGACTTCATCTTTGGCAGTGGACAATCCCTCTATGTGGTAAAATTCAATTAGCGGTTCTTGATTGAAAATGTCCGTATACATATCATATGATCTTAAACTTGTGTATTTTCGGACGTAGAATTCGGAGATACATGTGATTCCAGGGGATCCAATGGCGTTAATTACAGCGCACTCGAGGTCGAAGCACAACGAGGCGAACGGGTATGTTTTTGTACATTGCAGGGTGACGGGCGCCGGCGGAACAGCGTACCTATCCAGGTCCTGGTTCCCCTACGGCCGGGTCATCTATGCCTACTCTCAATTGAGCGAGGCTGTTCATCCTCAAGGATGGTCTAATAATGCGCAAGCCCATACTAACAGGTCAGCCATGCATTCATGCAAATGTGTTGACAATGCGTTTTTAGGAGAAATTGCGGGTTTGTTTGTTTTTTTTTTTAGTGAGCGTAAAGGAATTGGAATATATCCAGCAAAATATGATCAATAGACGTATAACATACTGTTCGAAAAAATATAAGAACGTTATATACTGAATTTTTTTTAAAAAAATTACCAGTGTTTCTGATTAAATTCAAGGACAACGTAGTAATATGCTAATTTACAATTTCCACCGTTGATATTGGATTTTATATCCGAGAAAATGATCTTTCGAATTATCCATGTAGATCGATAATTATTTTCTTTTATGAAAAAATCTTGTCCGGACTTCATTTGATCGTATCAATCCAATTACAGAGCAAGTGTGACACACTTGCACTTGCTTTTTGATTGGTCATTTTTCCTAAACTTTACACCAATTACATAACAAATGTATTGCACTTGTCATGTAATTGATCATGCAAGTTTGACCGAGTCAGATCTGACTAAAAATTTCCCTTATTTTATTACCTAGATACTTCAAAACGAATCAATAAGGTATTGAAACTAAGTTTACTCAAAAAAGTAAATAGTCTTGAGTTTTGATGGTCATACGTGTGAAAATATGATGCTTATCTCAATCTATTTAGTGTACACTTCAACATATTTGATTATTCTCTACACTATAAAATACGAAGATTTTGAAAATCATGTAAAATTAATACTATCTATTATAAAAAAAAAAAAAAACAAACGATGCTTAAGTTTCAATCACATTTAATTAACTTTCATCATGGTTTTACTACGACTTAAATATTTGTCATTTTTTTTAATTGTAGCTAATATTTTGGCATCACTCATGAAAACTAGGGCTAATAACCATTGTGCAACCTGTTAATTAATATTTATTGTAATTTCAAACTTTTAATCATAATAATTAATTATAAAAAGAAAAACCCGTACTTTTTCCGGAATTTTTATTTCACTATGTATTATTTAATTAATAATAGAATAACACATTAAGATATTGTAATTTTTACCTAATAATTTAGGAATAATTATACTCTCATTTCCTGATATTTGGTATAATTATATGTATCTGCTATAATTTAAAAGATTATACTTAGTACTCCTGAACTTTGTTTTCGTCTAACAAATAAGTCTTCCCGTTGGTATCATAAAAAATTAAATGAAAATTGATATATATTCTCGATTGACTTATTACTCACTTATTGTAGGTCAAATAATTTTTTTCGAACTAAACTATCTTTATAACAATGGAGATATATCTCCTCACATACATTAATGCGTGAAGAAAAATCCGGATAGTTTGATCATAAAAAGATCTATCTAACATGTAATAAGTAAGTAATAAATCAATCGGGAGGGGGGGTAAATATAGTTTTCTTTTCGGTTTTTTATCAATATAAGGAAATTCGGTAAATTTTAATTAAATAGTGACTTATTTGTTGAACGAGAATAAATCTTAGAGGTGATAAGATATAATTTCTTAAACTACAAAAAAATTACGTATAATTACGTCAAATCTTATAAAAAATGAGTGTAATTATCCCAATATTTATATAGCCGTTGTTTTGGTTGGCTATCAACCTTTGACTTAAAAGGACAGATCTAGGGCATTATATTTTTCTTGAAAGATTGTGAATTAATGAGCAAGCATGCAGTACGCACTAAGTTCGCTTGTGTGGTCTTTTTTGTCCTAAAATTCAACCAAATTTAGGTACTTTCAATATCTTCTAAACAGAAATTTTAATTTACATCAAATCAGATTAAATTTAAATCAATCATATAACAAATATAATAAATTTAAAATCTTAAATAAGATTCGGCTGTTTGAAATCAACTAGAAAGTAGCTCATTTAAGAATTGCCCATAAATTTTGGGACCTTCTTGTAGCCATCTTGCAGTTGTCCTGGGAATTGTGAAAAGAGCAGTTGTCTGAATCGACGTGAACCCAATATCTTTAAAATGGATTTTAATTGACATTATAAATCAAAAGATTAAAATAAAAAATACCTGAATCAATCAAAGATTTTTTATTTTTTATTTTTTTAACATGAAAGATTAAAATCTTTGATAAAGAAAAAGTCCTATTTCTAGAAAATTAACAGTAACATTGAATATGAATTAATAATGGAAGAAGATGAAGAGTAATTTTGTTTGAAAATAGGGCAGTGGTTATTAGTTAGATTTCGTAGAACGAAAATGTTGATGAAATCGAATTTTTTTTTTTCAAACTAATAAATATTTGGATGAATCTTTTAGATACAATAATATAATTTTAAGGGGATCATAATAAATTTCTAATCTTTTATTTTTATTTTATAAATTAGGAGTCCCTATACTTATGCACATGTCCATGATTATTGAAATCATGCCCCTTCAGCCACGAAGGAGACATGTTTGCATTTACCGAGAAAAATCAACCAATATTTTTCCATAAAAAATAATGGCGAAATTAAATTAATAAACTATATATAACTTATTTAAGACATATTTCAATTGACCAAATTGAAAATTTATAATTTTAAGGTCATCAGTTTGGATCCCATCAATATATAAAATTATTGTTCTACTCTAATAGTAGGTATCTGTCTACTTTATAATAGTAAGTATTAATTAGATATAGTTATATGATATTATTGATTAATGTATAATTGTTATAATTATTGATTTTTTTAAATATAAATACTTGATATTTATAATTGTAATTATTTTATTCAATAAATAATAATTTATCACTTTAATTTAAATATATATATAAAATTAAGATATATTATGAACCCACAACGTTATACTTGGAAACGTGCTAACTTGTCAATTCCCTGATAATTGTTCCCCCCCTTCCCACGTTTTTCTTCTTTCATTTTTTTCGTTAACCTAATGTTCTCCACTAATTTCAATGTCCATTATTAGTATACTAATAAACATTATTTAAGTTTGGTTTAATATTTTTATTGATTTAGATCTCGTTGTTTGGTATTGTACAAATAATTTATTATTTTGAAACTATGAGTTGAATTTTATATTTAAGCAATTGATATCGACAATTATTGGGTTTTGAATATTGGCATTGATAATTTTAAATCGATGAATATATTTAAATTGAAAAAAAAAACAAGTAACCGTATGTGTGATTGTTGTCGTAATTTTTAAGTTGAATTAATCACATGACAAGTGAATTATAATTATACTTGCCACATATTGGTCATTGCAGATATGGGTCGGGTGGTAGCGGGCCTTGATCCATTCCACATACAATTTCAAATACGGACCTTTGATTGCCATCTAAATTTGGGTCTGGTAGGTTAGCGATGTAACGGATCCTGATCCATTTCAAATATGGGTTTTTAGTTGCGTCCTGAGATACTCCTTATGCCAGCAATTGGCCCAACCCGCATTTTTTGGGATATGTCTGAAGCCGAGTTTAGCCCAATTCCTGGATCATTTATGTCGTCCTTACTTTTGTTTAAACATATTTTATTAATAGAAAAAAAATAATAATTATTGTGTTATATTTGGTACTAAATTGAATACTCTTTTTTATTTATTTAAAAGGGAAAAAACATTTAATTTATAGGCGTGACGTATATTTCATGAATGGAAGGAGATGGTTTTGGTTGAAAAACTAATTGAAATGAATATGTTGTAATATGAATATGATTGGTAAAGGTTTCCAGCCAAGTTATTTGCAATTCCCTTTGTTTTCCTATTTAGATTTGAAATGTGAAAAGATCCCACCACAATCAAACATCATTAGAAAAACACATCACTCCAATCAAGGATGTAAAATAACTATACTTTTTCATACTGGGAAAACACTCAAAGAGGGTGTCTAGCCAACTTATAAACTTTTCGAAACATCATTTAAAATTTTTAGAAAATAAAGTTATAAAATTCAGAATAAAATATTAAGAGCTTATAAGAATTTTTAAGTTTGTAAAATAGTAAGAGCTTATAAATATTCAGAATTAAAAAAATTATAAATTTATTAAAAAGAGGTATTAAGATTTTTCAATTTTGATATATTATTACAAACACTTTGTAGGTTTCATCATCTTACTTTATTCAAATATTTTATTTTATTTTAAAAAAATTACATCGAATATCTTATAAATTCTAAAAATATTTTATATTATATTTTAATTAATAAATCTTTTAAATAAATTTAGCCAAACATCCTCGATATCCTTATTTTCTATTTTTTTTATTTTGATAAAGATCTGCGTGTAGAAGGATTATTATCAAAAAATTATATGACAATATTCATTTCGAAAAGAATTTAACTGAAAATTAAGTCATATAGTTTCATTACATCAATTGTATAAGGGTTAATTATATTTTGTCATTCGAATTATTATCATTGTTACATTTTGGCTTTTTTTTTTTTTTTTTTTGTTAACTACCACATCAACTTTATGAAAATTTGCACTTTGTTATTTATAACTGTATTTCAATTATTTTTTTATCGAAAAAACACTACATGCAGTGTACATGTGATACTTAAAGATTGTATGATTTGATATTTTTCACATATAATTTGCCTATTGTAAAATTTACACAATAATTAAGTTTTGGTAGAGGGAGGATATTAATTTATATGACATTAATTGACTCCTTGAGAGTTAAGATATATTTCGGTTGTTACGAATGTATTATATCTGAATAAACATGTGTGTATAAAGGAAATTAATATAAAATTCTTAATATAAAAAAAGTAGTCAACCTCAACTATCTTTGTGGGTTTGCGTCACGGAAGGGAGTATTAAATTGAATTAACTTTTTGTTGAACAGTACATCTTAAAATTATATGATTATACTTAAAATCTCTTTGAAAGAAATGTTCTATTTAAAATTTTGGACTCAAAATTCTGACTTTTATAAAAGATTTTAGGGATAATTATATTTACATCCTCTGATTTAAGGTCTATTTACACAAATCATTCATATATTTTAGATAATTATACATACACCCATCAAAATATCATTATGACTTGCACATACCACCCCTTATATTTTTTAAAAATTACACCCACCCCTAAAAATATTAGCATCATTATACAAACTACCCATATTGTTAGATGAAAACAAACCTTAAGGGCGTTAGATATAATTTTTTAAATTATAGGGGATCTATATATATTTACCAAACCTCAGGGGAGGGGATGTAATTATTTCTTTTCTGTTTTTATTGTGGGAATAAGTTGCAAAGATGGTTGTAATTTTAGTTGTATTATAAGTTGGAATTATTTGAAAATAAAAGTGAAAAATGAAAAAAAAATTAATATGTATAATTTTATCAACAAGTTGGAAAAGTGATTGCAAGAAATTTATAATTTTGCTTAAAAAATAAAACTTAATTTAAACAGCTAAAAAACATACAAAATAAGTCAAATAATACGAAAAAAAAATATATTCCCAACACTATAACTAATGGCCTAAAATCTTTAAGTAAACCAACATTTTCTCCTATGATTGAATGACACCAATGCAAAATTTTAAATTTTGACTGCTATCAATCAATATTTATTATGATTGTATTTATGCACAATATTTTTATCTCGTTTACAAACACAGAGGTTGACAAGTTTTGTCTATAACAATTAATAGTAACAAAAAAATCACACAATTTTCCTAACGAAAGGTACATTTTGAATAAAAAAATAAAATTGTTTAAATTAAAGCAGTGGAAACAGTAACACCTCTGAAACTGTAAATGTGGAGACGCGCCATCTGAAAATGATCCCTGGACGGGATTTGGCTTATCTATTTGTGTGTTGCGTGGCTGAAAGCGGAAGTCAAGAACCAAACACGCCCACTCCTCCCACTCGTAAGTAACAATCTGAACCCTCGTCCGCCCACTTTACACTCCCATTCTTCCCACGTGCATTTTCCCCATTTATAAATTGCTTCAATTCCCACACGTGCTCAATTCTTTGCATCCACCCACGTGTTGCTTTGTTCCTTATCAATAAAATAAAATTTTGGCCTCTGTTAGAATTCTTGGAATAAAATATCTGTAAATTTCCTGTTGTCTTTTTGTCTTTTGTCTTCCAAATAATTGATGCATGTCCGTCCACATATACATGTGTACATACCTGCATACATGTATGTGTATGTATATATATAGACGTGTTCATGCACGAGCATTCAAAGCTTCAAGAAAGCTAATACTGTATTTCACTTTGTTGAAATATATACTAAATATATCCATATGGATTCTGGCGACGGCGTCGTCGAATCTTCAACTTCATCTTCTTCACAACAACCTGAAAATGTACTATCTCCCATTACTCCTCCTCCATTCAAGCACAAGAAAAAGGCTGGCCGGAAGATATTCAAGGAGACGCGCCACCCTGTCTACAGAGGAGTACGCCGGAGGAGCGCCGGCAAATGGGTGTGCGAAGTCCGCGAGCCCAACAAGAAATCAAGAATATGGCTTGGACATTTCCCGACCCGGAGACGGCAGCCATCGCGCACGACGTGGCGGCACTAGCACTGCGTGGAGAGAACGCGCCTCTCAACTTCCCGGACTCTGCCCGTCTCTTCCCCAGGGCCCCGTCGTCCTCTCATCAAGACATTCAACGGGCCGCTCTCGAAGCTGCTATGAGTTCGGGTGGGAAACCATTGCTGGGGACTCATCGGCAGGCTTTTGATCAAACCCGTGCTGTTTCTGCTGAACACGGGACGGAGAGGGCTTCCGAAGGTAATGATTCGGGCGGGGTGGGGTTCGTGGACGAGGAGGCCATGTTTAACTTGCCGGTTTTGCTGGATAGCTTGGCGGAGGGTTTGCTTCTCACTCCATTAGCTATGTCGGAAGGATTCAGCTGGAGCCATGATGAAGCTGACGACGACGTTGACTTGAATCTCTGGCTTAACCTATGATTTGAATTATTTTTTTGGGTAAATTACAATGAATTTTTTTCAGGTTTTATATAATTATAAATACTCTGAAAAATTACAAATACTTCCTCATGTTTAATAAAATTATGTAATTTTTGAATGGAAGTATGAAATTGTCATCTATTCCATTGCTATATATATATATATATATATATATATATATATATATATAAAAGATTGTTTAATGAAAAATATACAATTGACATATTTGAGCCCGTTTAACAAATGTAGAGATGTAAGATAATTTTTGTTCAATTTATATACAAATATGATGGAGACCATGATCATTAGGTAAGTTTAAGATAAATTCAAATTAAATTTATTATCATCTTGGAGATAATATTTCAAATAAATAAAAAATAAATATAAAAATATTTAAAATAGATGATATTTCTTGACAATTAAATAATTCAATTATAATCTTAGAAATAAGATTTTGTGTAAATACAAAATAAATATTTAATATATATTTATCAAAAATCTTAACTTCAAGATATAGATCCTAACTAATTTCTATTTATCTTAAATAGATACGTATTTTAGGATTATATTTTGTTTTTTCATTATTAAAAAATTCTTTTATTGATTAAAAATCTTATCAACTTTAAATTAATTAAAATTTCTCTGTATTTATCTAGTTAAATTCAATTATAGCTATGATGAAATTAGAAATCAAGCTGAAGAAAAAAATATACATATATATATACACAATATAATTAAAAGAACTATTGGATAAGAAAATAATTAATAAGTGACAATTTATAGATACATATATATGTTGTTTATGAATAGAAAATAAAAAATAAATAGGAATAACAAATTAACATGTGTGAATTGAAAAAAATATAAAATTAAAAAGAAAAAATACGTTTTGAGTTAAATATAAATATTTAAATGAAAAAATCATTAATCATGGAATAAACAAAAGATGTATATAATTCAATTATAAGATTTTGGATAGATATAAAATAAATACTTAAATAGATTTAAAATTAATGGAATTTCTAACCAATGAATTTTTTTTATTTGATAAAAATTGCAAAACTGTCAAACTTTAAAATTCGGAAAGAAATTATACTTTTTGTAGTTGAAGACTACTTTTTCTTAATATACATTTAGTAATATCTAGTATCCTAATTTTTAAAATGAGATTTTAGATAAATATAAAGAAAATTTTATATTAATTAAAAAGTAAATATTTTCCTAAAATGTGGATTTATTTAAGATAAATATAAATTAATTTAGTATCTAAATAATGAAGATAAGATTTTGGATAGGTGAATTTATTTAGATAAATACAAAATTAATATTTAATATATTTAAATTAAATAATAAAATCACCAACCAATGAGATTTTTTCTTGTGTATTAAAAAATTCAAAATTATCAAAAATTAGTATTCGATCAAAATTAGCTCTATTTTGGTCAACCATCATTCTGCTATATATATGACATAGATAGATTTGTGTGTATATATATATATATAATATATATAATATATATATATATATATAAAATATTTTGACTTAATCATATATATATATAATATATATATATACGTACAAATGAAAAGACTTGTACATATATTCACCAAATGCGAGAATATCAAAATGGTAAGAATCAACACACTTTTAGAAACATGTCATGACGATATATATAATTAGCCACTAATTAACAAATATATCATAAAGTAATTTCTTCTACTTTTTTTACAATATATATAAAATGTATTTTTCAGAAAATGTTTCTTTAAATTGTCTGTTGTAATTTTTGTATATAAAACTTTATCAACAATACTCATAAATTCTATATATTTGACTTTTATAAATAAGATAAAAATACAAAAATAATAAATGGCATTATATGTCATCCGCCCCATGCCAGTTCGCGTGAAAACCTAAAGAAAAGAGAGAATATTTGAGGAAAGCGATCTGGATGGTCGTCGCATCAAATGTGGAGTAAACATACATGCATGCATGCATGCGAAACCTACCTACTAATCTTTCTTTCTAAAAAAATGTATGCATTGGGTGTGTGCTTATATAAAAAAAGATGAATTTTACTTTGTTTTTGTCGATATCGTCTTTTTTTTTTTTGAATTTGAGGTATTGAAGAAGAATAAAAGGATATGGCCGGTGAGAAGATTGAAGAATGATGGATGGGGGCAGGCATTCACTCTACAAAACACAACACACATGTTTAATTCTTTTTCTCTACCTTATATATATATATGTGACCAAGATGAATGAGTGCATGACAGAAAGTGTGTAACTACCTCTACATCACATATCATTTGCAATAATTTAAAAAGAATCCAGATTAGTTATTGTGTAATAATAATTTGGACTAATGGTGTCTAAATTCGTACAAAATTGACTTTATCCTTTTAGCTAGTTAGAGGTGCATGTTCCTTTCACCTTTCCACAAGTATCAACAATCGGGTGAGTGAATCATTCTCCCTCTTTTATTTTATTCTCATTCTATGTTATTTTTGACATTCCGACCCTCGTTCTCACCTTAACTACAACATTTTTGACTGATTATTTCACTTTCTTGAGTATCACATATATTCTGTGTTTCCTCGTTTTCTTTCATTTTTATAATAATCCTTTAGTGTTGACCCCAGTCACATAATACATAAACATATGATTGATGCACAGTTCAAGAAAGAAGCTGACAGTTGAGTGTAAACAAAACCTAGTATGAGCAAGGAGGAGGACACATCCTTTCTCCTTTCTTTTTCATCTCCAAGCAGAAGAGTTGGAGACCCCAGTTGACAATTACATTACACGGGCAGATGAGTTCATCAGGAACTTACTAGCCTAAATAACGAAACCGAAAGCAACAACACAAAGGATCACTCGGAAACAATTCTCTGAAAAATACAACTCCCACCCCACGATCCGCATAATATTACTGCTTGGCCGTGTATAGATAAAGAATCATCACATTCAAAAAAAATTATGAGTTTGAAACTAATCCAAACTACTTTTCTGGGTCAAATCTGACAAGATGCCCCGACTTTCTGAGATGTGATACTCGTTTACGATGGCTGCGTCCCCGTTGATGTTGTTCCCACTCATGAGCGCCTCTAAGCTCCTTATTGCCACATGCCTAACAATGAATAGGTATAGTTCAGTGATGGAGTAGAGAAGTATATTTTCGTCCCCACAGTGTGCGCATGCGTGTAGGGGGGGGGGGGGTGCTCTGGTCTTACAAACCTGGCAAACATATCGGGTCCAAAGGTCCCGCTGGGCTAGTTTTGTATCTTCACAACCTCTTTTGGTTGCTTCAGAACTGGCAGTTTCGTTAAGGAAAGATTTGATGATGTTCACTGATGGTTCCGCCACTTCTACAGCCCATATATTGTCGGAATCACCTAAAAAACGTGTCACTTCAATTTAAACTAATGCAAGAAGTTGAATTTTATGGGGAGTAATCCGCAAAGAGTAGATGGAACACATACATAGCAAGCAACTTGTTACATCAAAAAGTGTATGCTCCATCCGAACTGCATTTGAAGTCGACTAAATCTCCTCTTCTGTTCAAAAGAAAATAAATTAAGAACAAAGCTTAGAATTTCAGAAATTTTAACAAATTATTCTAGACAAATCAAGAAAATTAAATATAGCATGCTTAATGCACAATAAAACTTGTCCAGGATTTATTCTGTCAAAAGTTAGATCATGGCTATACAAATTTCTCATATAATGTGCAACCTCGTCAAAAAAAATCTCAGTGCCACCTGTGCTTCTAGTGTTAAACAAGTACCACCAAAAGCTTGCGGACTTCTCATCAAACTAAATGTTGATCTGTGTATTTCTTACGACAGTTGATCCCCCCCATCCCCCTCCCAAAAAAAGAGAGAGAAGAAGAAATCCATCATCAATATAAAAGGAACACAATAGACATTGTGTAGGAGTTCTCTTACTTGACGACGAACAAGTCTTCTCGTATTTAATTTCACTTTCTCAATAGCTTCTTTCAACATGAGTTTTGTTTGGTCGTCACCAGTGGAATCCATGATTTGACATATATTTTCATTGAACAGCTCAGGACAAGCAGAAGATTGTAGACATTCAGAGTTCCAATATTTTAGAAAATCCTCAAATTCACGGACACCAATTGCCTGCCTTAGTCCGCGTGTATAGTCAGCATTTAACTTGTAGATGTCACGCACTTCTTCAAGTAGACCAGCAGAAACCATGAGGTCAACTCTTTGGTTCACATATTGATCAATTGCAGGGAGAGACGCATCCAGACATATAAAACAGCAATCATATCTTAAATTATCAGCTCGACCCCAGTTCTGCCCTGCCGCATTTCAATTAAGAAAAATTAAATGAACATGATATGATCCTCTTACTGCTACCACCTTTGACTCATTAGTTAACAGCAGCATTATCAGATCTAACAATGTCTGTAAGGACAAAATCATGTGGTACATATCGATATTTAGCAGGCTGTTGATCCTAGATACAACTGAAATATGTAAATGCACGTGTAGTGTGTGTGATTATTAACCCTATAGGAAGATACAAGTACATGTTTTATTGTGAAACATATTTGGACAGAAAACATAGCTATATCATGACAGGACAAAAATCTGTCTTGTATGAACTATTCATGCTTTGAGAAATAAAGGTGGGCCCAAGATTGATCATAGGCTAAGAAAACCAAATAGTATAACGAACCTGCATGGTGTTCCCCTGGAAAAGCTTGCTTGGAAGTATTCCAAGACGCGCATATAAACTCAGATACTGCTTGATCTGCAATAGTTGCAAAATACATCATGTGAATATACAAGATTATAGGTGTGTATACTGTCCTAACTCCACTTGCCATTGACAGGGAAAAAAAAAAAGAAAATAAAGGGCTTTCAGAGAATCAATCATTTGTAGTATCAGAACTATCCTATGGTCGACTCTGCAAACCTTAATTGGTTTATTGCATTCACATCAATCTGAACGCAGATTAAACTGTAAGTGTGATAAAACTGTATGACATGTAATACAAATAGCTTATAGAGAGCTCTGTCAGCAATTTGGAAAGTATTCTAACCTTCCTTTGGTCATTTGGATGAATTCTGTTTGCTGCAACTGGATCAATATCTTTAAGCTGACTATAAGTACAACAACAATTTTCACTTTGCGGCCCAAGTTCAAAACTTGGCTTCTCACTATCTACTGTAAAGAGCAGGCACATGTTATTCTTGCAGTCAGTTGCCTATATATCACTTGTCTACACACATCTGCAGAACTTCGCTGCCTTCGCATAAGTAAATACAAAACTTACCAGGAAGGTCAAATAAGCAGTTTGCTTCTGGATCTTCCACATGATCATCCAATAAGAACCGACTTACAAGGGCCTGGCAATACAAGAAAGATATATATCAGTTAATAAATTTCAATCCACTAAAATACAGTGGTCAGGAATATTAGAATTTCAAACAAGAACAAAAGAGTATCATAAGACAGCTCAAAGTACCATTACCCAAGAGAAAGTTACAGAGAAATGGTATTTCTGTAGAACTCACACTAGCAATCTTACAGATAACAAATGAGGAAAATGAGACTACGAGCCAAAACTGAAAAATGTAACAGAAAGTTCGCAGCATAATCATTTAATAAGTTAGTTCGAGACATAGATCTACATTAAGTAGCAGTTGTCATGAATGTTTATCAATTGCATGATAAAAATAGGAGACAACAGCTCACCTGGATGTAGTAATTTGTTCCACCTACTATAACAGGCAAGCAATTGCGAGACCATATCTCATCGATAAGCTAAAAAACACATTTAAATGCCAAAAGATTAGACAATAGAACTGCAGCAGAACAGCAAGGTTTCTCAAGTACAGATTATACACAAGCACATATTTCATGCTTCATTCATAGATAGTATTTCATTTACTTAAAGACAACATACAGCCTTGACCTGTGTTTCCGCCATGTCCCTCAAACTAAAGAACTCTGTTTTAAAGCACAGTTACTGTTAGTCTACAACTAATTTCTAGACGGGATCGTTTAATGTTCAATAAAGTGGAAAACCCAAGGACAGATGTTATAGGTAACAAACTCCCACAAGAAGGGTGAAGCTTTTTTCTGAATCTTACTCAAAATGCACACCTAAAAAAGCTTGGAGTTGACTTTTCCAACAACACTTACGTTCTAAGCGTTCACAAATACAGAGACAGGTAATCATTAAAAAAAAAAGAAGAAAAAATGAAGAAGAGTAGCTTCCTCTGAAACTCTCCTAAGAAAGATGAGGACAACAAGAATCAACCAAAAAACACGAAACCAAAGCGCTAGATTGGTATTATCATATTGAAAGGACTTTTCGCTCACCGGTATAGCTGAATCCCGAAAATCTTTAGCAGTGAATTCAACATTTGGGCTAACTGTGCCCAGCAGATGATGGGGCACGCCTGTAAACATAAGAAAAGGCATAATCTACAGTACTAACAAAACCAACAATGCAATAACACCAACGCCATTAAAGCTATCAAATTATAGTAAAGGCTAAATATAAGCACTCCATGGAATCAAGCATGAAAGAAACAGAGCAAGGCAAGAAAGCAAGAACCTTTCTGCTGAATAACAGGAACTTTATTGGTAAGAACATCCAACCCTCGGTAAACCTACAATAAGTTGCAGTGATTAACAACAACAAGAAGAACATAATATGTTCTTTTGATTAATCACTTTCCTCCCTTGGTCTCCTTCAAGAATTTCCTCAACAATTGTCTATAAAAATAAGCGGGTTATGTCAGAAACATAGAAAAAGGGATACCTGCATGGAATCAGCGTTGATAATTTCAATGGAGAAGTGGGAAGCAAGGTCTATGGCTAATTTGGATTTGCCCGAACCCGTGGCACCCATTATCACCACAATCTTGGGCTTTGAATTCGGGTCCGGATTCTGGTTTGCGCCCGCTAGTTGCAATTCGGGCGTGCTTTCAGTTTCCATTCTTGTGCGTTGGACGCTCGCTCGCTCTCTCTCTCTCTCTCTCCGCCGTAGAAGCACCGGCGAGGTTTTAGAATTGGTGGGAGGGAGGGAGGAAAGATTAATGGGCCTAACAAAGGGAGAAAACACAAATGGCCCCAGAAAACTTTTATGGGCTTAATAACTGGGCCGTATATAATATTGCTACATTTTATGTGTTAAATTAAAATACAAATCACTTTCAATATACATCATTATTAGTATTTCAATTTAGGATAAATTACGAAGTTTTTTTCTAAAATTTGTTATAATTATAAATATTATATTTTTATTTAAAAAATAATAAATACCTGACTCTTAAAATTCATGATCGTTTAAATAAATATTCACTCGTGACAATTCATTACAAGAGTATTCGTTAAACAGCCGATGATTTCAAAAAATATTTACATCATGACATCTTTTTGTCTGTCTGACGATACCTTAAACATGATCAAACTTACTTTTTAATGTAATTACAGAAAGAATACTTCCTCTATGATCCTCTCGCAATAGAAAGGGAGAGAGAATTAAAATTTAGAATTGAAACAAAAAAAATAAATAACAATAATACAATTTAAAAATAAAAAACTTACAATTAATGCAAGATTTTAAAAAAATAAAAATAAAACACAAGATAAACACAAGCCCACCAAAAAAAACAGGGACAACCCTAATAATTATTACAAGCAGGAAACATTAATTACAACAAAAACAAGAAGATCCAATGGTCATAAACAGAGATAGCAGTGAATTGATGTTGAAGTTGTTGATTAGTTGATGAAGGAGTTCTTCTCTATATGTTCTTGCAAAGCTCCTCCAGTTTCTCCAACCTCAATTTCTCACTTTCAGTTACCAACTGTACCTCCAACATTTCAGTTAACAGTGTCATTACAAAACAAGGAAATAATTATCTTCATAACGTTGTCTGTAAAATCCAAATATATAATTACATAATGTTCTAATAATTACCTCCAACAGCTTCCCAATCAGCTGACCCTTTTCCTTGTTCTTCTCATTAAAAGCCTCAATCGCTTCTTTATACTCTTTTTCCTGCAATCACATTTTCAAGAATCGTCAGAGACTCGCGGCCGACAGTGATCATTGCATGACGGACATAATATACTTGTTACGTAATTAATATAATATCCCAACTGGATCGGAAGAAAATTACGACACATCACCTTCTTCCGACAGCTCTGCCCCATCGGCTTCAAGTCTCGATTAATGAGGTCAATCCTCTTGCGGATAACTGCAACTTCCTTCCTCATTGGATCAGCCAAAGCTTCAATCTCCTACTAGGTTTCAGTTTAACATACATTAATTGATCAAAGATATATCAAACTACACACTCACACACACACGCGCGCATGTATTAAATAAAACATCTATTCTTATATAACATTTTTGTCAGACCACAAAAATCACTTTTCTTGAATTGTACCACAATCACATGACAAGTGCGTATATTATATGTATCATGTATACGTAATTGTCGCTAGTAAGGTGGAACTGAGTCTGAATATATACTTACTCCACGAATTTCAGCCAGACGCTTCGTTTCTTCCTCCATGCGGCCTAACTGAGCAAGAACTTTCCCCCGGACCTCAGTCTTCCTCCTCTCGATCTCTTCTTCCATGGCACGAAATGTTGTTAAGGCAGAGTTCGTCGTCTCCTCGTCCCTACATTCATCGAGCAAAGGGCTGACTATGTTGTCCATAGTACCAGAGTTCTTCATGAGCAGCATTTGTTGTTGTTGTTGTCTGGATTGTCATAATAAATAGCCCAAACTGACTGATATTTGAAGACCTTTTAGGTTTCCTTGTATTCCTATCTTGTCTTGAATCTTCTTTTGCTTTTCTGGTTTTCAAATGATGCTGTCTCTTTTGCCTGTTCAGAGATGCCCTTTGAACAATGCTGCCTTAGATTTTACAAGTATATATGAACCAGTTTGGTTTCTTTAAAGAAAACTTTTGTAATGAGGCAACGAGTGCAAGGACCACCATACCTGTAGCTATATTATATACGATAATAAAATGGACATTTAATTTTTTTATTGATTCAGAATTATTAGTGAATTCATGTCAAAAATATTATTAGAAAACTATAATTTTAATTAATTATTAAATTAATGAATGAAAAATAATTTATATGTATAAATGTATTTAGACAAAAAGATAATGATTGATACGAGAATCAAAGTAAAACATTTACAATACCGAAAATACTGTAAACAAACATATTTTCACTCAAAAACTGAAAAATAAAAATAAATAATAATACCAAAATATCTGGAAAATTATTTAAAATCCCAAAATTGAGTAAGATTTCTGGCTGTCTGCCAACACATATATCAAAGTGCAGCTTTTGGAGAAAAGATTACAGATAATGTAGGAATCATTGTGGCAACAGAATTTGCGAACTTTTTTTCTGCAGTTTACAGTTAGGCTTCAGCTTCTAACTTTTTGATTAATTGATGACTACAGCTTAAAAGTAGTTTACGACCAAACCCATTCATTAATTTTTTAATAATCATGTGAAGAAAGCTTAGCTCCTCCAAAATGGAGGTTAAGGCTTAATTTTTCAAAAATTCTAAAAGAATATATAAAAATAATAAAATATCAAAATTTGATTTTATTTTTTAAAAAAGTAATTCGAAATGTTACACTCTGTAACGTCTCTATATGATTTTTAATTTTAATAGCTCAAATATTACAATATATAATATTTCTTCTTTTTTTTCTTTAATATCAAGACGTTGTGACTTTATTTTGCATGTAACATCTCGGCCTTTATTTCTTTTTATCAACAGTTTATTTGTTGTGACATTCCCCTCGTTTAAAAAAATAATAATTTTTAGTTGTCGTGTAATTATGATCTCATATGAGCTGTCATGAATGATAACACTACCATCTCTTATATATAGTTTGAAGAATAAATATTTTTTTTCAATGATTTTTAAAAATTAACCCATCAGATTATAAATTAATCCAGTATTCAGTACTCGTGTCAAGTGTTAAGAATTGATATTTATAAATTTTAACCACTTACATACTTTTCTAAAATTAATACCTTTGAAAAGGCATAATTCTTTTGCATAGACCTCCATAATTTATTGCCCCAGTATTGGCTTTATTCTTTTTTAGTGTTTATTTTATTTCCCATGAAAAAAAAAAAACAAAGAAAAATGGATGCATTTTAAAGATTGTGTGTAAGTTTGAATTTATTTTTAGAAATAAAGTAAGGGAGTTTGAAACATGTGTTGTATCTTTGGTTTGGTTTTTGTGGAATAAAAATTACTGTTCATAATAAAAAATGTATTATTATACGTATTTATGTATGTACATATGATTTTGGTTGCATTGTACACATGTTACAATCTTATTTAGTTTACAAACAACATAAGAGACTTTGATTCAATGAATCAAACAATCGAGTTGATTTTTGAAGTTTGACTATAATCATCATGATGTTGTGAGTTATATTTTTGAAGTTTGACTATAATCATCATGAGGCTGTGAGTTAGGGATTTGTATTTAATTTATTTTTAATAATTATATTTTTCCCTACAAAAATTTTAAATTACACTTATACCCTTTTTCTATAATTCGCTATTTATACATGATCCATTCTCGTTATGGTTTATATGAAAAAATATTGACGTTAGCAGGAAATACATAAATTTTAATTTTTTACCCTTTATTTATCATTCTCATTTAATAATTTTGTATTTATAAGAAAAAAAATATAATAATATTAGCATCACTCCACATATATATATATATATATATATATATATATATATTATTTATCACTTTATAAGTACAAAAATATACTTGAGAATCTCAAATGAGGGGCAAAATTACAAATTGATGTAGTTTGTTTTTGCTAATGTCAGGATTTTTCGTCCAAACCTTAACGGAAATTGATCAAGTGTATGTAGAGAATTTTCTAAGGAGGTATAAGTGTTATTTAAAAAAAAAATTATGGGAAAGTGTAAGTTTTTTCAAATGGGGTCTAAGTTTTTTATTTATAAAAATTGATGTATTGCATACTGAATATTGTAATAATAATATGATGATTGATTTAGAACACCATGTAAAGTAAAATAAAATATTTAACAATTAAAACTCAGAATTGATATTGGTCAATTGTAATTTTAGAGATGTTTAACAATTTAAACCCCATTTACTTTAATATATTAGAAAATTAATAAGATGTTTACTTTCTTGTTCGGGGCCCTATACAAATTGAAAGCACGGTATTAATTATCGTTTCACTTATATAACCCATCACACTTCAAGAGGTATGATTAATTTAGTATAAGTGATGCCATTGTTTTCTCCCCAAAATGACGCTCAACTCATGTGGTCAAAAAATGGATTTGCAAGTACAATTTCTTTCACATTTTTTTAGGTAGAAGAAAGTGGTGCACAATTTTCTTCCTTCTACAATCTTGTTTCGACCGACTGTAACTTTTTTGCCTCTTTATTTCATTTAAAAATAAAAATAAAAATAAAATTATAGTAGTTGAAATTTTGAAGAACGAAGCTTTGGTGAACTTTAATCTTAAAATAAAAAATGAAATCAAGTTTGTTATAAGTCTAATTGAAGGTAAATTATAAATTAAAGTCAACTTAAAATTTAAAAAAATTGAAAATTTGAAGAATTAACAGCATCTTTACAAATCAATTCCATCCAATTTGAAAAATTCACAAAAATTTAGAAATTTTTGAAGGGCTCTTGTTACATTTGGAAATTTAAAAAAATAGCAGCAACTTTAGCTTCAAAAAATTTGCAGCAACTCTATGTTTGTGAGAATATTTTGTTGAATTCTACATATGTTGATGTAGCCTCACCTTCGAAGAGATTAAATAAAAAAATTTCAAAAAAGTTAGAGTTCCTAAAAAAAAAAAAAAAGAATAACATTGCAAATTTAACAATTGAAAAAACGAAATTACAAAAAAACGATACCTGAAATCCATATTTGGAGCAAGGAGTGCTTCTGCCAAAAAAGCAGTTACGGTGGCCAATTTTTGTAGTTCAAAATATTTGATTTAGGGCAAAATTTTTTATGGGATATAAATTTGAAAAATAAGGACAAAAAGATAATTTTCCCACAAAAATGAGAAGGAATTAAAAAAATAACAATAATTTTTTGCAAAAAATATTATTTGAAATTTCTGGCTAACCATGATTTTTATTATTTCTTTAAAATATCTTTTTTAAAAATTTAAATTGACCGTAATTCCATCTTTCCTTTCGCTGGTGAAATTACTCGGATACAAATCTATAACTATGGCCTCAATGTAGCCCTAATTGCACTGATTAACCGCATAACCCCGCTGACAACATACAGACTGAATCGAGTTGGGATTGCGCCTTAGAAATGGCTTTCCCCTTCCGAAAGGTTGGATGTTCTTGCTGTATTCAATATTAATGAATGTTTAGTAAAAAAATATCATCTTATTTGTT
>JACGWL010000909.1:0-10684 GCA_034509725.1 Sesamum angolense
TAGATTTATAAAGGGAAGTGATGAAAAAGTAGGTGCTTCTGACTTATCAAGCATTGAAGTCGAGTTGTTGTTATGAGTTCAGTGTTCTAGATATTTAAATCGTGTTTGCAGATAAGGTAGTCCTTGTAAGTGTAAGGCAGTATACCGCTTTACTAGGGTATAACATAGAGGTTGAGGGAAGGATATTTTCTTTTTTATGGTAAGCGCTATGGTTATATGACAGCTAAATGAGGAAAGAGGAAGGATGAGTGGAACAAGCTAAGGATGAGGCGCTAGCGCGGAAGCGTTGGGTTTCAGGCTGAGCATCCGTTTTCTTGTGGAGAGGGTTGGAGTATCAAAGTTAGGATGCTTCTTTTGGATCATGTGGGATGGTGTGTGGGCTTAGGTTCGAAGTTTACATAGAGTTAGATGCAATTTCACTTTTTTAACGGAATCAAGGCGGGTAGACCATTCTGAGTGTGATTTTAAGCAGTAGGGTTTTCTTTTTTTAAACCGGCTGAAGGAGAAATGTTTTTTTTGGATTGGGGACATAAGAGAAGATTGTTGGCATGGTGCCGCTATGGAGACCTCGTCGGGTAGGCCCAAGGTTTGAGTTGGCGAATTAGGGTTTGGTGAAAAGAAGATGCTTTAGATCTGTAATTTTTTTTGCTGGCCTGTTGATTTTCGATGTCTGTGATATGTAGTCAATCGGTCATGGTGTTGATGGTAGGTGCAGTGGCCGGGCGCGGGAATTCCCTGTTAGGTTGTGAAAGATTCAAGATTCGATAAAGAAGAAAAGCCTGTTTAGGTTGTTTTTTTATTCTTTTTACTAAAGCTAATCTACGATTAACCAGCGCGGATGCAGCTTATGCCTTACAAGACAAGAGGCTTGATACGGGGAAAGGTATAAGTGCAACTATGTAAATGGCTGTATGGTGATGTTTGAGTTAATGGATTACTTTGAACAAAGGATTCGTTAAACTCATGCGCTGCCTGCTTTTTAAAGTCTAATCCGGTTCCTACGAATGGGCTTTCTACCCGCTATAGGTGCAATACGATGAAGGTTTACGTGGACTTGACTCAGATATTCCATCATCGTTTATGGACCTAACCAACTGCCAGAGACGGAGCCTATTTCTTAAAGGGAGCGTATAAAGTTCATATCAGGATATATAGTGGAAAGCTTATTCAGTTTATATTAGAAGCTTCGCCTACTAATAAATAAGGCTTTGTCTCGATTCGTTGAACTTTTGCTCCGAGTTGAGTTTGTCTTCCACTTGATCGGGTTCGTCTTCGGTAGATAAGAGGACCTTTGGGTCTGGGTTTGGTGGCGGAGGATCTCCAATTCATAGTAGATGATGCTGTTGTGATATGTATAATATTTATCTGATGATGCTTTCCCATATCTCGGATATATAACTAGGGGCTAGGAACACTATTTTAGTAGTGTCCAGTGTTACGAGACTTTCACTGTAGTTTCTGTGGATGGCGAGGCTTGGCTTGTCGTATTGGTTTGCATAACAGTAGTACTATCATTTGAACATAATTGGTCGAGTTGCCGGGTTGATTGATTTAATTCAATACAATAAAGGTAGATGTGAAATTCAATCCTAGAGAAGAAGCTTTAGCCAGGGGATTCAAGTTGCGGCTATCCGAGTTCGAATCATCTAGTTGCGTTGATTTTGATTTTCTGCTTTGGGGTCGGGATTTCCCTTAGTGTTTGTGTACTAAGATTAAGGGCGGAAGCGATCTGGAAATTTTTTTTTGCATCTTTTTACCTGTTGGTGATGACTGGACTGATATTGTTTATATAAAAGAGGATTGCTTTTGGTTATCCCAATTTATCAAAAAAGTGGGGCAGAGTTAATGAAATAATCGTGTAAGGTTATGAAACTATTGAGAAATTGAATGTATGGTTAAAAGGTAGACGACAGGCAATATAGCTGTCGATAACGCTTTTAAATTTTCTGACTTAAGAGTATCAACGGATCAGGCGATAGCTGAGATTTGTTACAAGCTTGCGCTTGGGTCGAAATTGATTGAATGTATATCATATAAAGTTCCCATCAAATATCTTTAGCATTTTATTGATGTATATTTAAATATAGAGATTGGGTAATTGTTATTGTAAGAGAGATGACTGAGAACACATTTTGGGCTCTAGTGTAATGTTGTTGTGGAACGTCTATTAAAGGTGATTTGCATTTTCCCTATTCTTCTCTAACTATGTAATTATGTTTATTGTATAATCTACTCAGTGGCCAAAGATTTGGTTGCTAAGCTCTATAATGTGATCTTAATAAAGATACTGTGGGTCCGCCACTTTGTTCGGTCTGATTATGTTGTTGATAGCAGGTATGCGTAGGTGTTGGGATAGGAGGGGCTGTGACTTTCTCTACTCTAACTTCTAGTCATATTATTTCTTTCTATGCAAAATTGTCATGTCTCAATTATGTGTTAGGAAGGCGACGTTTCAGGGTAGTGCTATATTTGTTATTTGTCGGTGTCACTGATGCACATTTTCTTTCTTATTCATTACAGTTCTTTAGACCGGTTATATTAAAGAAAGTAAGTATAGTGGTTACGATATCTCTTTACTAATCTGTCGAGTCTATTATTTCTCACTTAGCAGAAGCTGTCACCTAGCAGTATTTCATTGAATTTGTATGAAAACCTGATACGAATTTACTGAAGAGATTTTTCAAGGTTTAGTTTTCACGAAGAATGGTGCATGATGGACGAGTTTTCTGATTTCAGTAGGGCTTCTCTTATATGTCTTTAGCGTATGTTTAGGGATAAAGAAATAGTGTGCTCGCATGTCCAGATGCTTAATCTTTACTATTGGTAGGTTTTAGTATGTGATTGCTTTTTTTAGCATATTGGGGATACTGAGCTAGATGCTCTATCTATTATGTGTTAAACCTCCTCTAGGGTCAAGTTTTGGTCAGATTCTGAAGGCCAGTTTTTATTTCAGCTATTTGGCACGATTTATTACTGAACAGCTTTCTTATAATCACTCCTTGCCAACTTCTTAGTTATTATTTCCTTAGCAAATTTACCCTGGCACTATCTGTGAGTGTTAAGACTTACCTCTGGGTCAACTTTCGTCGCAGAGTTTGGACACTTTTTTTCAACTGTTTTCACGTTTTTATTAAAGAAAGTTTGTTTACCTATCTTACTCACTTGTAGTTATTATTTCACTTAGCAAATATACCATGCACTATTATGTGTTAAAACCTATTTCTGGATCAAGTTTTGTTAGATTCTGAGTTAGTTTTATTTCAGCTGTTTTTCCACAGTTTTATTACTGAAAGTTTGCTTATCTATCTTGCCAACTTCTATTTATTATTTCACTTAGTAAATTTACCATGCACTATTATGTCTAAGACCTACCTCTGGGACAAGTTTCGTCTAAATTCTGAGACAATTTTTTATTTTAGCTATTTGCACGGTTTTTATTAGTTCAAGTTTGCTTACTTATAATGACTAACACTCTAGTTATTATTCACTAGACAATTTTTATTTCAGCTGTTTGCACACAGGTTTTACTAGAGAAAGTTTTTTGCTTACTTATCTTACTAACTTCTATTTTAGTTTTAACTAGTAAATGTACCATGCACTATTATGTCTTAAGACCAACTCCGGGTCAAGTTGGTCAGATTCTGGCAGTTTTTATTTCAGATTTTTGCAACGATTTATTGAAGAAAGTTTGCTTACCTATGTTGCTAACTTCAGTATTACTTCACTTAGCAAATTTACCATGCTCTATTATGTCTTAAGACCTACCACTGGGTCAAGTTTTGTTAGATTCTGAGACAATTTTTATTTCAGTTATTATGTCTACTTATTATTTCACATAGCAAATTTACCACGCACTATTATTGTTAAACCCCACCTCTGGTCAAGTTTCTTCAGATTCTGAGACAGTTTTTTCTTTCTACGAGTTTGCACGGTTATATTTAAAGAAAGTATGCTTACGTATCTTACTAACTTCTAGTTATTAATTCACTTAGCAAATTTACCATGCAGTATTATGTGTTAAAACCTACATCTAGGTCAAATTTGGTCAGATTCTGAGACAGTTTTCTTTCTACAGTTTTGCACGGTTATATTAAA
Organism: Sesamum angolense; assembly: GCA_034509725.1. Classification (NCBI taxonomy): domain Eukaryota; kingdom Viridiplantae; phylum Streptophyta; class Magnoliopsida; order Lamiales; family Pedaliaceae; genus Sesamum; species Sesamum angolense. Next base: position 4,096 of record JACGWL010000909.1, read on the forward strand.
GAATGTGTGCTTACCTATCTTACTAACTTGTAGTTATTATTTCACTTAGTATATTTACCATGCACTATTATGTGTTAAAACCTACCTCTAGGTCAAGTTTCGTCAGATTCTGAGACAGTTTATATCAGTATTTTGCACGGTTTTATTACTGAAAGTTTGCTTATCTATCTTACTAACCTAGTTATTATTTCACTTTGAAAATTTACCATGCACTATTATGTGTTAAAACCTACCCATAGGTCAAGTTTGGTCAGATTATGAGACAGTTTTTATTTCAGCTGTTTGGCACGGTTTTATTAAAGAAAGTTTGATTACCTATCTTACTAACTTCTAGTTATTATTACACTTAGCAAATTTACGATGCACTATTATTTCTTAAGACCTACCTCGGGGTCAGCTTTCGTCAGATTCTGAGACAGTTTTCATTTCAACTGTTTTGCACGTTTTATTAAAGCAAGTTTGCTTACCTATCTTACTAACTTGTAGTTATTATTTCACTTATCAAATGTACCATGCACTATTATGTGTTAAAACCTACCTCTGGGTCAAGTTTGGTTAGATTCTAAGCAGTTTTTATTTCAACTGTTTTGCACGGTTTTATTAAAGAATGTTTCCTTACCTATCTTACTAACTTCTAGTTATTATTTCACTTACAAATTTACCATGCACTATTATGTCTTAAGACTTACCTCTGGGTCGACTTTCGTCAGATTTTGAGCAGTTTTTATTTCAACTGTTTTGCATGTTTTTATTAAAGAAAGTTTGCTTACTTATCTTACTCACTTGTAGTTATTATTTCACTTAGCAAATGTACGATGCACTATTATGTGTTAAAACCTATCTCTGGATCAAGTTTTGTCTGATTCTGAGTTAGTTTTTATATATGCTGTTTTTGCACGGTTTTATTAAAGAAAGTTTGCTCACCTATTTTACTAACTTGTAGTTATTATTTCACTTAGTAAATTTTACCATGCACTATTATGTCTTAAGACCTACCTCAGGTCAAGTTTGGTCAGATTTTGAGACAGTTTTATTTCAGCTGTTTTTGCACGGTTTTATTAAAGAAAGTTTGCTTACCTATCTTACTAACTTCTAGTTATTATTACACTTAGCAATTTATGATGCAATATTATTTCTTAAGACCTACCTCGGGGTCAGCTTTCGTCAGATTCTGAGACAGTTTTCATTTCAACTGTTTTGCACGTTTTTATTAAAGCAAGCTTGCTTACCTATCTTACTAACTGTAGTTATTATTTCACTTGTCAAATGTACCATGCACTATATGTGTTAAAACCTACATTTGGGTCAAGTTTGGACAGATTCTAAGGCAGTTCTTATTTCAACTATTTTGCACGATTTTATTAAAGAATGTTTCCTTACCTATCTTACTAACTTCTAGTTATTATTTCACTTAGCAAATTTACCATGCACTATTATGTCTTAAGACTTACCTCTGGGTCGACTTTCGTCAGATGTTGAGACAGTTTTTATTTCAACTGTTTTGCACGTTTTTATTAAAGAAAGTTTGCTTACCTATCTTACTCTCTTGTAGTTATTATTTCACTTAGGAAATTTACCATGCACTATTATGTCTTAAGACCTACCTCTGGGACAAGTTTTGTTAGCTTCTCAGGCAGTTTTTTTATTTTAGCTATTTTTCACGGTTTTATTAGTTCAAATTTGCTTACTTATCTTACTAACACTCTAGTTATTGTTTCACTCAGCAAATTTACCGTGCACTATAATGTGTTAAAATCTACCTCTGGGTCAAGTTTCGTCACATTCTGAGATAGTTTTCATTTCAACTATTTTGCACGGTTATATTAAAGAAAGTGTGCTTACCTATCTTACTAACTTGTAGTTATTATTTCACTTAGTATATTTACCATGCACTATTATGTGTTAAAACTACCTTTAGGTCAAGTTTCGTCAGATTTTGAGACAGTTTTTTTTTCAGCTATTTTGCACGGTTTTATTACTGAAAGTTTGCTTATCTATCTTGCTAACTTCTAGTTATTATTTCACTTAGCACATTTACCATGCACTATTATGTGTTAAAACCTACCCATAGGTCAAGTTTGGTCAGATTATGAGACAGTTTTTATTTCAGCTGTTTTGCACGGTTTTTTAAGGAAAGTTTGCTTACCTATCTTACTAACTTCTAGTTATTATTACACTTAGCAAATTTACGATGCACTATTATTTCTTAAGACCTACATCGGGGTCAGCTTTCGTCAGATTCTGAGACAGTTTTCATTTCAACTGTTTTGCACGTTTTTATTAAAGCAATTTTGCTTACCTATCTTACTAACTTGTAGTTATTATTTCACTTATCAAATGTATCATGCACTATTATGTGTTAAAACCTACCTTTGGGTCAAGTTTGGTCATATTCTAAGGCAGTTTTTATTTCAACTGTTTTGCAAGGTTTTATTAAAGAATGTTTCCTTACCTATCTTACTAACTTCTTGTTATTATTTCACTTACCAAATTTGCCATGCACTATTATGTCTGAAGACTTACCTCTGGGTCGACTTTCGTCAGATTTTGAGACTGTTTTTATTTCAACTGTTTTCACGTTTTATTAATGAAAGTTTGCTTACCTATCTTACACCCTTGTAGTTATTATTTCACTTAGCAAATGTACCATGCACTATTATGTGTTAACACCTATCTCTGGATCAAGTTTTTTCAGATTCTGAGTTAGTTTTTATTTCAGTTGTTTTTGCATCATTTTATTAAAAAAAGTTTGCTTACCTATTTTGCTAGCTTGTAGTTATTATTTCACTTAGTAAATTTACCATGCACAGATTCTTAGACAGTTTTTATTTTAGCTATTTTGCACGGTTTTATTAGTTCAAGTTTGTTTACTTATCTTACTAACTTCTAGTTATTATTTCACTTAGTAAATTTACCATGCACTATTATGTGTGAAAACCTACCTCTAGGTAAGGTTTTGTCAGATTCTTAGACAATTTTTATTTCAGCTGTTTTGCACGGTTTTACTAAAGAAAGTTTGCATACTTATCTTACTAACTTATAGTTAGTATTTAACTTAGTAAATTTACCATGCACTATTATGTCTTAAGACCTACCTCCGGGTCAAGTTTGGTCAGATTTTGAGACAGTTTTTATTTCAGCAGTTTTGCAAGGTTTTATTAAAGAAAGTTCGCTTTCCTATGTTACTAACTTCAAGTTATTATTTCACATAGCAAATTTACCATGCACTATTATGTCTTAAGACCTACCACTGGGTCAACTTTTTGTTAGATTCTGAGATAATTTTTATTTCAGTTGTTTTGCACGGTTTTATTAAAGAAGGTTTGCTTACCTATCTTACTAACTTCTAGTTATTGTTTCACTCAGCAAATTTGCCATGCACTATAATGTGTTAAAACATGCCTCTGGTCATGTTTCGTCACATTCTGAGTTAGTTTTTATTTTAGCTATTTTGCGTGATTTTATTAGTGAAAGTTCGCTTACCCATCTTACTAACTTCTAGTTATTATTTCACTTAGCAAATTTACCATGCACTATTATGTGTTAAACCTACCTCTCGTCAAGTTTCTTCAGATTCTGAGACAGTTTTTCTTTCAACAGTTTTGGACGGTTATATTAAAGAAAGTTTGCTTGCGTATCCTACTAACTTCTAGTTATTATTTTACTTAGCAAATTTACCATGCAGTATTATGTGTTAAAACCTACATCTAGGTCAAGTTTGGTCAGATTCTGAGACATTTTTTATTTCAGCTATTTTGCACGGTTTTATTACTGAAAGTTTGCTTATCTATCTTACTAACTTCTAGTTATTATTTCACTTAGCAAATTTACCAAGCACGATTATGTGTTAAAACTACCTATGGGTTAAGTTTGGCCAGATTCTGAGACAGTTTTTTTATAAGCTGTTTTGCACGGTTTTATTAAAGAAAGTTTGCTTACCTATCTTACTAATTTACGATGCACTATTTTTTGTTGAGACCTACCTCTGGGTCAGCTTTCGCCAGATTTTGAGACAGTTTTCATTTCAACTGTTTTGCACGTTTTTATTAAAGCAAGTTTGCTTACCTATCTTACTAACTTGCAGTTATTATTTCACTTATCAAATGTACCATGCATTATTATGTGTTAAAACCTACCTCTGGGTCAAGTTTGATCAGATTCTGAGGCTGTTTTTATTTCAACTGTTTTGCACGGTTTTATTAAAGAATGTTTCCTTACCTATCATACTAACTTCTAGTTATTATTTCACTTAGCAAATTTACCATGCACTATTATGTCTTAAGACTTACCTCTGGGTCAACTTCCGTCAGATTTTGAGGCAGTTTTTATTTCAACTGTTTTGCACGTTTTTATTAAAGAAAGTTTGCTCACCTATCTTACTAACTTGTAGTTATTATTTCACTTAGTATATTTACCAGGCACTATTATGTGTGAAAACCTACATCTAGGTCAAGTTTGGTCAGATTTTGAGACAGTTTTTATTTCAGCTGTTTTGCATTGTTTTATTACTGAAAGTTTGCTTATGTATCTTACTAACTTCAAGTTATTATTTCCCTTAGCAAATTTACCATGCACTATTATGTGTTAAAACCTACCTATGAGTTAAGTTTGGTCAGATTCTGTGACAGTTTTTATTTCAGCTGTTTTGCACGGTTTTATTAAACAAAGTTTGCTTACCTATTTTTCTAACTTCTAGTTATTATTACACTTAGCAAATTTACGATGCAATATTATTTCTTAAGGCCTACCTCGGGGTCAGCTTTCGTCAGATTCTGAGCCAGTTTTCATTTCAACTGTTTTGCACGTTTTTATGAAAGCAAGTTTCCTTACCTATCTTACTAAGTTGTAGTTATTATTTCACTTATCAAATGTACCATGCACTATTATGTGTTTAAACCTACTCTGGGTCAAGTTGGTTAGAATCTGAGGCAGTTTTTATTTCAGCTATTTGCACGGTTTTATTACAGAAAGTTTGCTTATCAATCTTACTAACTTCTAGTTATTATTTCACTTAGCAAATTTACCAAGCACTATTATGTGTTAAAACCTACCTACGGGTCAAGTTTGGTCAGATTATGAGACAGTTTTTATTTCAGCTGTTTTGCACGGTTTTAGAAAGTTGCTTACTATTACTACTTCTAGTATTATTACACTTAGCAAATTTACCATGTATATAATTTTTGAGACCTACCTCTGGGTCAGCTTTCCTCAGATTCTGAGACAGTTTCAAATTTATTCCAAATCGTTCACATAACATATCAGGGAGAAGCTAATTAGTCCCTGACATCCTATCCAGGTCGTCAGGTATACATCTATATCTCTACAGGAACAATCTCGATATTTATGGCGTCAGGATTCATTCCTGAAAGTCCATTGATTTTTGGTATTTACTCAAAAATATCAGGGAAATATGCGTGGATCAACATTCAGGTTATTTGATCGAAGAACTGATATACACCTAGTAGATAGCTTCAGACCAGACTACTTTCCTCAATATCCTCACCCTCCAAATTATCTGGTATTGGGTGGTTTCTATGCTGCCTAGGCAGTATGTCACTACTTTTCTATCCGAGTCCGTCTTGCACAGATGATCGATCATTCTGCAAGACATAATAAATGGAAATACCTTGTATGGGTATCCTCATGGTTTTGATTTGATGTTGCAGCTGGGAACAAACAATTCACACTCTACAGCTGAAGGAAATGCTATGATCATAATTCTACCCAGACCATTATTATAGTGGAGTATAATGGTGAAGCACGCATCTACTCTCTAATCATACATGGAAGTAACATTGGAGAACCAATTGTAGAAGAAGCACGAGACAAAGAATTAGCAAAACATTTAATGTTTGTTAAACATTCCAAAGTCCATCAATAGAGTCACCAGTACTAGTACTCACATCATCTAGCATATTTTGGATGAGATAACATAAACAATGACTACAAGCATGATGTCACATGTTTTAGCTTTTTATAGCCGTGACGGATTGATCAAATAAGGCGAGGTTCCGTGTGTCCACTAAAGTCCCATAACATGTCCTACATGTTCATCGCAAATGGAGGAAGTCAAAGTTGCGCGATATCCCAACATCTAATATGCATATACTTCTATGCTCCCAACGATAATAGTCCTACGCCTAGCGATGCTATTGCACTAACAATGTCCATAGGTGTCCAGCACTTCGTACATGTTTGACACGTATACTCTTAGGTTGTCCAGCCACTCTTTGCATGCCTGACCAGCATCGCGTCCATAAGTAATAATTAACTTTTTGCATGACGTGTCTCATTATGGACACCAAGTTTGTATTTTAATCAGATTTTATGTATGTTTGGACAATCCGGGTCTTATATATAAGACACACTAAGTCCTTCATTTGTAGCTACACACTAAAAGGACTTGAATGATCACTTTTATAATAAAAATCTTTTGTAATCTATATACCACCATGTTACTTTTAAAATTGAGTCTTCATTTCCTCCAAAATCTTTCTTTTAAAGCCATTCATCATGATTTTTAAATATCCTTAATAAGTATGAGCAATAGCTTGTTAGGATAGCATGGATTAAAAACATGCTACGATCC